>JNCO01006811.1:0-12694 GCA_000785685.1 Uromyces viciae-fabae | reverse complement strand
ATAAGATAACAATAAAATATATTTGCAGTCTTTCAGACATGTATACCAGATACTGTCTGGAGGCTGACAATACTTGTATCTGCAGATATGTATGAGCTTAATTTTCAGAAAGCAGCCTATCTTAGATCTACAATGTATTTCTCTGTAGAGTTATTTGAGCCTCAACAGATGAATTTGCTCTTTGCATGGTTGCATTTTTTTTCAAAAAACTGTGGAGAGCCTTCAAACACAGGCACTGTATATGTGATAAAATGATATCCAATTTCCAATTAAGCCTTTTGTATAAAAACTTGAGCCTCCATCTCTACAATTCTTAGTTTATCATATTCAATTTCAAATTTAATATTTTTTTGTTCCTACTTTCCTTCAATATTTTAAACCCGGGTTGGGCTAACTCTGGTAGTCTGCTTTACCACTAAGCTACAAAGCCATGAGCTGCCAGATTCAAATTCTGAAAACTTGAGGGCCTAAAAGCATTTGATTTGTTATTGATAGCTATCATTCAGGAATTTCTCCAGCCAAAACAAGTCATGTACTATAAGTTCAATCAAAATATTTCCAATTCAACTTAGCTGGGAGCGCATTAAATGTTCAGATCATTTGCTGAAAGTTTTAATGAATACTCCTCTGGAGCCATGGGGGCTAGCAGTTGATGTACTGGAATATCTTTCTTAATTTCCCACATCTTCAGGCTAGTCCCTGCTTGTATGGTGCGCAAAACCCATTTCAAGTCTTGAGTCAACTAGGGGACTAAGAAAGGGACAATCAGCGGTCAAATTTGATAGCGGATTTGAATTCTACACCCAAATTACCCGTAAGAACCAAGAAAAACCATGAGGCCAAGTTTCAACCCCTCTAGTTTCCAATATGCAAGGGTTTCAATGATATCAATCTTTTGTCATAAGGACAGCAATGTTAAATGGTTTCATTTTTTTCTGTAACATGCATACTATCAGGATACTACTGTGATAATCTTGGTCCTTTTTTGTGATTTCCCTAACTGGTTGTGCTACTAATTTGAAGACCTTTCACCAAGTTTATTTACATAAAAGGGTGTTTGTCTCCCCATGTTTTTCTATAGTGACTAGTTCACTGGCCACATGAACAAGTCTATGCACCAGTTTTCAAGGGTAAGTTCATTTCCCTGGAGCTAAAATCCCTCACATTTTACTATATGAGGAGCCCTCTCCTCCCTCATCCAGTCTCCCAACAATCATCCCTTCATCCACTATAAACAATCCCCCAACCAATTTCCTCCCCCTTATAAATCACTCCTACTGTTACACCTCATCCACCATCTGAAGGTTGAGTTGTGAAAATAAATAATATTTTGTGTAGCTGTCACACTATGTTACATGAAAGTGTAGTTGGGTACCATCACTACGCTACATGTTAGTGTAGTGTTTTTACTTGCTAATGTTTCTACAAGCCCGCTACAGGGAAATCTGAGTAGTTTTAGCTGGTTTTCTTATGGCTCAGCTAATGCTACCCTAGAGCTACAAACAAAAAATCTGATTTCTTGTAGTGTGAGTGTTCAAAATCATGCACTAAATGTAACTTCATGTTAGTGCAGCACAAAAAGCTCAAGCTACACTACACTAATGCTATCTGTAGCGTAGCCGACCCACCCTTGTTTCAACCCACCTGTAACACTGTTCATCAGTTTTTTCATTTCCCCTCATAACTACCCATCTTAAAGTGTTTCCCAAATTGGTAGCATCTGATTCTGCTACCTGATTAGGAAACAGAAGCGGCTGGTTTGTTTGCTTCATATTTTTGGAAAAACCAAAATAATGTGAACTACTGTATCAACTGATTCTTTGTTCACATTTTGTGATGGATTGGAGTGTTTCCAAATAGCAAGATTTTTCAGGGTGGCTAGAGTGGATACCTTGTAAGGTATTTGTTCCATATTTGATATTATCTTCCAATATAAAACTACCAGAGCCACTTTGGAAATCACTGGCTTTTGAGCTCTTCGTTTTTTTTGGATCTCTTTGTAGTCAAAGGGATTAATTTCCACATTTTTAATTTTAGTTAGGATTTCATGGGTTAATTTTGTCTTAGTTTCTCTTCCTTTTTGTATTTCCACATCAAAATTGATGATTGCAATCCATAACTAGTCAATCTTGATTGCCCTGCCTTTTGTATTTCCACACCAACATTGATAATTGCACTCCATGCCTAGCAAATAAAGTATGCTGGCATATGCTGGAGTTGCCATTGTAACCATCCTTGTCCCACAACATTGTTTTTTTTTTTTTTGCTGTCTGACTGCAATATGGAGTTGTTGTTTTAGTAGCTTTGAGTGGAATCTTGAGGGTAACAAGTCATAACAGAAAGTAAGAGTTTCAAGTGGAAAAAAGGATTTTTGAGCAGCAAATTTCAGTCAGTTTCAAGAAAGTAAAACAAAAAAAAACCGAGTGTTGGTTGAAAAAATCAATGCGTGAAGAACGGCCCCTGGCTTAAGGGACGCATGGCCCAGTGGTAAGGCGCTCGCCTTCGATATGGGCGGAGCTGCCCTTGGGTAGCGAGAGATCGTCGGTTCGACCCCGGCTGCGTTCATTTTTCCAGTTTTCTACTCAGCTATTCACCGCCTGATGATTTTGGCGCTTGTATATGACCTTGATTTTAAGTTCGTCATCAATCCTGAGAAATTTTAAAAAAAATAATTACATAATATTGATCCCTGCCCCGATCGGTTACGGGGGTCTTGCGGGGACAGGTCAGCCCGGATGACGTCATCATCCACTCAATTTTAATAATTTTTGAACAAAGTTGTTTGTTGACCAAAAAAAATAATAATAATCAAAAAACAAAAAAATAAAATAATGAATGTAAAAAATGAAAACAACAACAACACAAACGAAGATGACCAACTCAACAACCAAAATGATCACTCAAAAACTATCAACCAAAAACCATATTATCATCCTAATTATCGTAGGTCAGGTTTTGGTACTTGTATTAATATCAACCCTTTTGCTTACCGATCATCAATCTTGCCTTCTCTTTAGCCATCTCAACCGTTATGAACCAGGTCTCCTCCCAAAATATCACCGCTTCTGCTTTCAATTCAATTCGCTCATCAATACCAATTAATCTTAAACCACCTCCCTTATCATCATTTGTCAAACTAAACTATGGCACAAAACAACAATCAGTTTTAGCTCCATCACACAAGCGCTCAACACCTGTGCCAATCAAACTTTCTCCTTCACCCATAATCCCTCTTTCTGATTTCAATGCATATCTCCAGGAAGTCAATGCGGAGTTTGATCGTTGGAAGAACAACGTAGAAGCCAAGCCTACACTCATCAATTCAAATTCAACAACTGAGCATATACTGGATGAATTTCATGACTCTCAACGCATCACTTCATCAGAATTAGGACGTTCCCAAGCTCTTCCTTCACTTTCCATCATTCCTAGTGTTTTTTTTGATCGCAAATTCTCACTCAACGATCCACTTACCTTTGATCTTTTGACTCAACAACCGCCTCAACCCTCTAGTTCTACCAGCCATTCTCCGTTATCGAACCTTAATTCAACTCAGCTTCAAACCGGAAAATTATCTGCCTCCATTGCTGATCTTACAACCGACCACATCTTGCTTGATAAGCTCTCTCATTACCTTGATATTGTTGAAATGCACCTAGTACAAGAGATTGGTTTGCGGAGTTCAAGCTTCTTTTCGGCTCTTGGAAACTTACAATCACTACACGCCCAAACCTCGGAATCTGTTGCTCAGATCGAGGCTCTGAAAGAACAATTGGATCAACTCAAGCAAACGGTCGCAGATAAAGCTCTAAATATCATAAGATATGGAATCAGGCGTAGGAATATCACCAACGTTGAACTTGCGTTAGCAAAGATTAATCATGTCTCACAAACCATCCATGGAGTAGAGCAGTTGATTCAAAGTGGTGAGTGGCATTCAGCACTCGATTTGATCGAAAATCTAGAACAGCTTTGGCATTCAAACGTACACCTCTCCGAGACGCTCAACCAGCCAACCGATTCCAATCCTTCATCGTCCTCACAATCTCATCCGCAGGTCAAATTTCGGCTAAGTAAAGTTAAAGCCCTCTCCACTATGCCCAAGCGCTTGTCGGTCTTCCGAGCTACTATTTCGATGGCCTTGGAAGCTGAATTTTGCTCGATCCTTTCACACGATCTCAAAATTAATCTCCCAGAATTTGCTGATGCTCATAAAGCCCAACCGAATCACAGTCAATCTCCCACTACTATCCCTTCTCTATTATCGAACCTACCTGTATCGCAAAATGATGATCACATGAAAACTTTAGCTAAAGGAAGACTCAAGGAGCGCATCCTCACCACGTTCAATGGACTAACGAGGGCTGATGGGATGGAAAAGGCCTTAACTGCTTGGAGGGAAGGAGTAGTAAAACATCTATCTAATATTATCAAGGAAGCTCTATCAGACATGATCGAGGGTGATCTAGACGATGAAGACGATGAGCCTGACATTTCAAAATTCAACTCAAAAGACAAACGTAATGAATTGTCTGAAAAGACGTACGTGTTTAGCTAACCACGTATCTGGTTCAGGATTACATTAGCTAACACTAATCCACCCCCCATCGCGGTAGGATTTTAGCATGACTTTGACCCGTAACCTCAAGACTATGAAGCATGCCGACTTTTTGAAGATTGCCAAAAAGACTTATCGCAATTTATTAGGATGCATTGAACTTGTTGAAACTCAATCCCAAACATTAGTCGAAGTGGCAGGAGAACTCAAACAGCAAAGCATTCTCTTAGCTGATCCCCCCTACGAGTCGAATTGGGCCAATCCTTTGGACGAGAAAGCTTCAAGTGAACTTGACGCCCCTAAATCTGTTGCAGCAATTGATATAGATACGCTTAGTTTGAAGCTGAATGAAACTGTTCAAGCTTCAGCGGAGTTAGCAAATGCCCGATTTGCCAAGCTAATCGGCGTTAGAACAGAAGTTCATGCTCAATTGAGCTTTGTCGATTTCTTTGCAATTTTTGATGCTAGTTGGCGCTTTGTGATTCAGTGCGAAGTGATTAGTCGTCGGATGATTATAGCCCTGAGAGGGGTTATGGTGAATCAGTCCAAAGCGTTCCTGCAAAGCTTTCATCAAAGTAAAATCACAGAAAGTGCGAAAATTGTTGAACAAGAACAATGGACTCCAGTTGAGGTACCAAGTCGCATTCAAGAAACTGTCAACTTAATCATCAGTAGTGCTATGGAGGACCCCGTTTCACTCATCATTACTCAAGATAATCTATACCCAGTGGCACGAACAACCGCGCTAGATTCAAATCAATCATCAAAACTCCTTGAAATCGAAGGAGCTTTTTTTCACCCTGTTAGTGCCGGATTAGAGACTTTAGATACCATCGTAGATTACTTGCAGGTCGTAGTCAACTGCTCACTGTTAGCTACTGACTTGATGGGAAAGATGATCGAGTTCTTGAAGGCGTTTAACTCCCGAATATGTCAAGTTGTTCTGGGAGCAGGTGCCATTCGATCGGCCGGTCTCAAGAACATCACTGCGAAGCATCTGGGTCAGTCTTACAACAGTTTCCTAGTGAATGAATTGACAAAAGTTTGCTGACTGTTTTCTTTTGATGATCTCTTGTCCTGCTTTAGCTCTTGCATCACAATCATTATCTACTATGATCTGTCTGATACCCTACATCAGAGAGTGTCTACGGCGGCATCTTAATATGAAGCAGGCCGTGATGCTGGTTGAATTTGACAAACTTAAGAGGGACTATCAAGAGCATCAAAACGAGGTGCATTCGAAGTTGGTTTCGATCATGGCAGACCGCCTGGCGGTACACAGACAAACACTACAATCAATCGAGTGGGAAAAGCTGGACGACTCTATATCAGAGCAAGATATCAGTCCTAGCACCTATTTGGAGAGTTTGCTCAAGGAGGTCGGTACCCTTCATCGAGTTCTGGGTCGGTATCTATCATCCTCAACTTTGCAGGTTAGCTTAAGCTTCCAACTCATCATTTTTTTCCTCATGAGCCCCTTTCTAATCTTTTTTACTTTCTTTCTGCTAGTATATCATGTCACAGGTATTCTCAACAATTAATACAGCCTTAGTGGAAGAATTTGGCCGGATTGAAATTCAGTCTACTCATGGTAGGAATAAGCTACTGCGCGATGCACAGTATTTTTCATCCAAGTTGAAGGAGTTCAAGGCAAGTGAACAGTGCCAGTCCGATGCAAAGGCACTCGAAGATATGGTCCAGACCCGCTTTTTCCCCAAGGAGATGGCGGCCGGCGTCGCAAGTCCAGAGAACAGGAAAACTTCGACATCCGACATTCCATCGCCGATTTCTCCATTAGCTGAGCGTGCCGAAAGCTTTAGATCCAAGTTTAGGTTTCTGTCTCCCGGCAGAAAGCTGTCTGCTCCCTCAATCGCTCAAGTTACCGAATTAGAGGCCTCTTCAAGCCCCGTGGGGGAGAAGTTATCTACACCGGCATCTCCCGTAGGCTCGGTCATTGAAACGGGAAACGGGGCTTCTCCGGCTCAGTCTCAACTACTAAAAGGACTCGAGATCGTAGATGATAAAGATGAATCAACTGTGGATGAAAAACAAATGGCTGGGGAAGCACTGGCAGATTCAAAGCAACAAGCTGATGATGTTAGTCCGGATCTCGTAGACAATCCTCAAAAGGAAACTACAATTTTGGATGTCGAGTCCCTGTCACTTACATCCCTCAAAAAGAGTGCATCATCTGAATCAGCATCACAGCCCTCGAGATCAGAAGATCCGCTTACCGTTCCATCCGTCTCATTGTCGCCTCAGCCACCCAAGCTTACCTTGAGTCAGAGATTAGCTGCTTTGGCCACCAATAGGCGAGGTTCTCAAACATTCAGCTCATCCACATCACCCACGAATAACGCCCCGCATCTAATTCCTACCCCTGATCTGATCACATCCCAAACGAGTGAAGAAACTCTGACGGTTACAGTATCTGCCGCCTCGGCGCCACCTGCTTCAAGTGTTGAAGAAGCTGAGACTTTGACTGGTCATATGCAAGAGGAGCTCCATGAGAAGAACGGTGTGAACACATCGCTAAAGCCGAAGGTGACTACAAGATTGAGTTTCAAAGAACGGCTCGCGGCAATCGCAGCCAAAGCCGCATCCAATCCTTCTTGGCAAGCTGCACAAAACCATCACACACCTGAACAGCTAAACGCTGAGGGAGAAGAAGGTCGAAAATTTGAAAGCAAGCAAGCTACTGATGCTTCAACAGAGATGCCTGCTAATTCCGGGGTGATTGTCGATAAAGAAAACGAAACAAAGCAGGAAATGTCGTCATCAAAACTGGATGTGGATCAATCATCTCTTACCTTTTCAGAGGAATCAAACTTATTACCAGCTTTGCCTTGTTCACCAAATTCAGTTGCCATCGTGGACAAAATTGGCAACTTAAGTATTGAAGAAGTTGAACAAGTAGAGCCAAGTCAAAAGGATCCCAACCACGAAGCAAAAAAAGAAGAAGGTCAAAATATTGATGACAATCAATCCATCGTGAGCAATGTAAAAAATAGAAAAGAAGAAATTTCTGCGACAGAAGATGAAGATATCGTCCATGATGAGGAGCATGACGGCGCTAACGAGGAGTTGGAAACGGATCGAAAAGAACCGGTGCAAGAAAAGCAACCGACCAGTCATGAACATGACATTTCTGAACGTCTCCAAGATTCAAACAATATTGATCATAAAGACAGGGTTCAGCTGGATCATTAACCAGGCTTTAAAATTTGGTCCCAAAAAAGAACCAATCAAAAACTAGAGTTAGATTCTTGTTGATTATCTGCTTTGCAATCATCGTTTCATTATCAATGAAAGATTTCAAAAGTTTCATGAGCATTCATTTTTTTTCTTTCTTTTCTTCTAGGTGGTACTAATCAACATTTTCAAAAAGGATTAAAATATATATTTCTTTGTAATTTTTTATTTTTTTTTTTAATAATAATATAAATACGTTTTTTTTTGTAGAGCTTTCTCTCTGTTGCACTATATCTAGTGTCCCATAAAAAATTAAATTTTCATTTTTTTTTTTTCTTTCTTTTTTTTTGGGGGTGTTTTTGATAATTGAGTAGTTAGTTTTACTTTTATAATTTAAAAGTTTGGCAAATTAAAATTACTAGAAAAATGATTTCATTCTTAAATTGGAAATTCTCTTCACCTCTTCATCCTATTTTTTTGTCCAATCAACAGTACAGAAACACCAACTGTTTTGGTGCCTGAATAGACTTTCTCAACACAGTAATCATTCAATGGAATGGCAAACCATAAAGGTTTCAAGTGTAGACACAGGTAGCATATCAAGTGTTAATTAATTGGAATGTATTCAATCAAATTAAGTAATAATTAGATAAAATCAAATTATGTACTTTTTTTCATTATAAAAAAAAAATAAAAAGAATAAGAATTCAATTAAAGAAAGAAGCAAAGTCAAAATGATCTTGTTGGAGTTTAATTTATCAATTAGAAGATCCAAATTAGGAAAGTATATAAGAAAACTAAAAATAAAAAAAAAAAAGGAAAAAGAAAAGGAAAAATGAAATGAAATGTTTTCAGTAAGGATGGTAATTGGGCGGATCTGGGCTGTCCGCGGGCTTGCCTGCCTGTGTCCGGATTATTACTGGACAGGCTGGGCCAGGCAAAAAACCTCCTTCTCTCTGTCCGGCCCAAACCCGTGCCCGGGTTCTGTCGGACATGGACAGTCCAGCGGCTGTCTATTAAGCCATTGGACAACCGGGCTGGTCTGACGGCTCCCAGGTAGCCTGCTGGAGGCCCGCGGGCCGGCATATATCACTCATTTTTGTATTTTTTTTCATAATTATAAATTTATAGGAGAAGCATGTCTTGTTTCATTTTTAGAAATAGATGACATGTATCAGTAGACAGTATCCTAAGTTATTACAAATAAATAAATAATAAATTTGATTAATTTTAATTTTTCATTCATTCATTCATTCCTTTTTTTTTTTTTTCATGGTTATCAGTAAAAAATTAAAAATCTTAAATTGTTAGGTTTACTGTTTCATTTTTTAATGCAATTTACATGTATTTGGAATTTTAGCTTGGATCTTGGATCTTGGTGAAATGAAAATCCAAAAAAAAAAAAAAAAAATTGATGTAAAATTCAATTAGTTAATAAATGAAAGGATAAAATTTTTTTAATCTCTCCTCATCCAGTCTTGAGTACACAAGAGGTCCTCCATGCTGTCTTCATTCAGACGGAACCGGTGGCTGTCAAGAACTCATCCGCCGGTGGAGAGCACTGATTTGGAGGCCACTGACATGGCAGGAGCCATCAGGATGACTTTGCCACTTTGGAAAAGGTAGGGAACCAGAACTTATTCACCTTCCACCAGCCAAGTAGTTTGAATGCCTTATTGTCAGCCACAATTTTCCACTCCTCAAGATAAAGATTGAGCTCGGCCAAGGTGCATCACATTGAAGACAGTTGGGAGACCTATTGATATATTGAAGGAACTGAAAAGTTTTTTCATCAAAATTCTTGTTCTCTGTTGCTACAGTTTTGGCTGGAAGATTAGTGAGTGTACTTGTAGGAGCAAAGGAAGTTGAGATTTTCAAAATTGCTTTGTGTACCTGACCCAAGAACTTGTTTAATTCATGGGCCGAGTGAGTTTTGTCCAGGCTAAATTTGAGGTAGAAAATCTTGAAGCAAGGGTGAAGGACCAGTCCAATATCAGCAAATCGCTGCATTGAGTGTCAGTACTTGAGGAACTTGGTTTTCATTGGTTGAATGATTTTGGACAGGGGCTGTTAGTGAGATTGGCAGATTGAAAAATTGTATGTTCAATTTTTCTCATCACTCTAAAGATGTGATTCATTGTTGTTGTGAGTGCTGTTAAGCTACAGCTGTATCTCTATTGCAATAATGCTGTGATACAGCTGACACAGAGTTTTATTTGATAATCTTCAAGGTATAAACCTTGGAATACTTCTTATTGAAGTGTCTTCACACAGCTTCTAAGCCGTGGAGCCCTTGATTGATCTAATGTCAATTGGGGGGGTTGGTGAGGATTCCTCTACCAAGCCAGGATCCTATTCCTTATAATTTATTTAACTAAGTCTAAGAAATAGAATTAATAGGGCACTGTCCTCAATGGTGGAGGAGTAGAGAGCCCGGTAACTTATTCTTGATGAGAATAAGAGACTTACCTTATTTCCTTTTTATTTAATTTAAAGAATTTAAGATGATTGTCTAGATTAATCTACGCTACAAGGATAACTGTGCATTGGAGCTTGTCTCCAGAGGTCTATTTATAGATTTCTGGAGAATCATAGCGCTCTCAATCATGATATGTTGGGGTTGTTAAATCCCAACATATTGAAAAAACATGTGAGGATTTCCATAAAGTATCGAATCTTCACATTGCTATTTTTAATGTCAAGGGTAAATCAAATGTCTTATGGGTACATTAATTTACCCTTTCCCTTGTGTTTGAAGGAAAATCTTGATGATAGAAAAAGTAAAAGGAAACCATTTCACGCTTTCAAGGAGAATTTCCTTGAAAGCTAAATTATATCTAAAAAGTTAGATAATTTATTATTAATGTCAAGGATGGGGTTTGAACCTGTCCTTGACAATTTGTATTCAGAGCCAAAGTTGAGTTTGTTAACTATTCAGTTATAACACCTATTGGTAATACTCATCTATGAATAAATATATGTGGTAATACTCATCTATGAATAAATATATGTAATACAAATAAAATAATATCAAATATATAAAATTAGGTTAAATATAAAAAATAAAAATAAAGCATGATGCATGCCTTCTGGACTATTGTTTTAGTCTCAGGGCTGAAAGTTGTGTACTGAGTACCACCCAATTGAAGGGTGGCTAGATTTGAGTAATTTTTTTTTTTACTGTTCAAAAAAAAAAAAAAAAAAAAAAAAAGAGGGAACAAGATTGGAGATCTTAATGAAAACAAAAATAAACAAATAAATTCTATGAAAGAGGAACTACGCTGGAGAATGAGATTGAAATAAAATAAGTGGAAATACTCACCTTCATGGAAAGGTTCCAAAAATTCCCTGATAACTAACAGCTCATCCCAGTCCTGTGCAGAGGGGAAAACTTCAAATTCATCATTGTCCATCTCAAGTTGCTGAAAGGCTGATTCAAGAGGAACCAACAAAGTGGTCATGAGGTAGGTGGCAGTTCATTGTGTTGGGACGTCCTTGCTCAGATGTTTCTTCTTAGGATCCAGATTGGAGGATACTATAGCTTGTTAAAAGCTTTCCATCCTGCTTGACAATCCACGGATGTATTTAAAGGAATTGCGTAGGTGCTCAACCACAGGAGTAAATTTGGAGAGACCATCCTTGAACATGAGATTGATGAAGTGAGTGGTGCATTTTATGTGGAATTAATTTGATGATGCAGCACAGGCTGCAGAGGAGAATCGATTGTTGATGTACTTTTGGACCCAAGGTATAGCAACGTTGTTTGCCCGGGAATTGTCAAGTGTGATGAATGCTACCTTATGGAGTACTTTCCACTCAAGAAGTACCTGACTGAGTCAATCTGCAATTAAAAGGCCAGTGTGTGGTGAGAGGAGTGGCCAAAAGCTTATTATTTGTTTCTTGAGTTCCCAATTGTTTGTAATGTAGTGAGAGGTGATTATCATGTAGCCCGTGAGATCCCTTGAAGTCCACATGGCAGTGGTTAGCAATATGTGGACCACTTTGTTGATTTTAGCCATCTCAACCGTTTTCAGCATCTGGAATAGTTTTGTCAAAATGATGCAGAAGTTAATATTAATTCTTTAAAAAGAATTAATTATTTCTCCACTCAATCAAGTGAGTGATGTTTTTAATTTAAAATGTTTTGATCACATTTTTTTTCTAATATAATTCTTATATTCATAGATGCAAAGAAATCCTCAAGGATTTATGACACTATGGATGAAGAATATTGATTCTCCATGATTCTAGCTTTATGAAAGTGTTCATGAAGTTTTTATTTTTTTGAAATTTAAATAATTAAATTTATTTTATTCTTATTTTTATGACAATCTGTTTAATGACGTCATTTTTTGTTTTACAGCAAAATAGCTGTTTTTCATTTAACTTGTCATCTTGAATCAATGACATCATATAATTGATTCATTGATTCAATGATTCAACATGGTTTTTCAGTCATGACAAATAATTCTTTTTTATTTTTTCTTTTTATTTTGATCTCTTTTCTTTAACAAACTAAAAACTATCAAAATTATCATTTTAGTTCATTATTCTAAAAATCAATTATCAAATATTTTTATATATTCACATTACTTTCTTATCACTCATAATCACTCATCATAAATCTTAACTGTTATCATTTTCTTTTATCATTTATCAATTTGTCATCTTGCTATAATATTGAGCAAGCCAACAATGTAACAATGAAAACAAAAATAATAAAAATATAAAGTAAAAATATGATAAAAACAAAATCATTAATTCTTTTACAAAGAATTATAATTATTTGTTTAAATATTCACCAAAACCCAAATATTGTTTCATATTTGGATTCCTCATAGAAAAATAATGTGATCCAATCACTGGAGGTGTCAGCTGGCTACTATGTTAGAGCCAACTAACAAAATAGCTGAACAAAAATTATTAATAATATTTTTATGACCA
>JNCO01006810.1:0-12696 GCA_000785685.1 Uromyces viciae-fabae | reverse complement strand
AATTTGTTCAGATGTTTTATCTTGAAAAGGAGAAGTTTCAGGCAATTTGCGGATGATGAAGGAAGAAGGTTTAAATTGATTGATTAATTGATTAGATGGTGGTGGAGGAGGAGGAGGATGATTCATATAATTGTTGTTGGGATTAGAAATTGTTTGTGGTGATTTATTTTTTTTATTCATAATGTTAACTAATGTTAGTACCATTCCAGGGTTTATTTACGTGATTCTCAGTTGGCACAGTGGGTCTATTAGATGTATGAGTGATTGTATTATTCATTTGAATTACATCAACTTTACGTGATTCTCAGTTGGCACAGTGGGTCTATTAGATGTATGAGTGATTGTATTATTCATTTGAATTACATTAATTTTGTTTTCTAAAGATGACATGAAATTTCAATTTTTTTTTCAAATTTATTTTGTTGAAGAGCTAATTGTTGTATTGACAAATTTTCTTGTTCTAAAAGACTAGTCAATTTGGTTTGATCTTGAAATGAGATTAAAATTCCATGAGGTGTAGTATTTTTATTTATTGATTTCCAAAAATTTAAACTGGATTGTGTAATAGTATGTTTAACAATTTGAGGGTTCATGAGTTCTTCAATATTGTTCATATCAATATCTGATGGCATGTATTCATCATAATTTATTTCTGAGTGAGGAGGAGAGGGTGATGTAGGGCGCATGGACATTGTCTTGGCGTCAGGAAGCATTGAAGGTTTAACAAAATGTTGTGTAGATGAAGAGGGTTTAATCTTAGGTGGTCTCCCTCGAGGTTGCTTTTGAACCTCGCTAACGGATGTAATGGTAGCTGAACGCGACGCCGGCGCGTTTTTAAAATCAATATGTGAACTAGATGGTGGGAAAGGGACCGGGCCGGCGGTGTATGACATGTCAGAGTCATCATTGTCTTTGGAAACCTCTAATTCATCGGAATCAACAATAAATTCCTTATTTGAATGTTCTGGGGGTGGAACCAGCCCAAAAACGGGTAGATTGTCTTTGTTTTTACTAAGATTTGAAATTCCGGGATTGGCCAACCTTGAAGATCCCGATTGTCTTTTGATTTCAATTGATTTGCGAGCCGATATTGCCTTGCGATTCAAAATCAACGCATTTTCTTTGGAATTTGATAAAACCGATGCCTTCCCTGTATCCAGGGAAGGCCCTGAATGAGTTTTTTTTTTCCCTGCCAACTTTGGGGAACCAGGAAAGTTTATTTAAATTGTTTAGATTTGAAAAAAATAAAAATAAAATTGAGAAAAAAGGATAACAAGTTTTGATTAATTTAAATAAATTTGTTTGTTTTTTTTTTTTGAAAGGGATTTGGGATTGTGAGATTGAAGATTTTAAAGATAAAGAGGATGCTTAGGATTGTTAAGAAAGTTTTGTATTGTTTTTTTGAGATTTGAGTTGTGTGATTTTTTTTTTTTTTGGTGTTCAAGGTTGAGTGAAGCTTTTTCTTCTTTTCTTTCTTTATTTTTCTTTTATTTATTTATTTTTATTTTATTTCTTTTTTGTTCTTCTTTTTGTTCTTTTTTTCTTCTGTTTTTTCTGGTTTTTTTCTTGTTTCTTTTTCTCCTTTTTTCTCTCCTTTTTTTCTCCTTTTTTTTCTCCTTTTTTTCTTGTTTTTTTCTTGTTTTTTTCTTGTTTTTTTCTTGTTTTTTTCTTGTTTTTTTCTTGTTTTTTTTTTATCCTTTGTTCTCTCCTTTTTTTCTGCTTTTTTTTTCTTTTTGCTTTTCCTTTTTTTCTCCTTCCTTTCTTTTTTTATTTTTATATTTTATTTTTTTATCTGGAGGGTTCATATTACTAGAACAACACCCTGCACTGTCATGCCGACGGCGGGGGTGTCGTTTTAGCACGGCCCTATTTGAATTATGTTTTAAATAAATTCAAAAAATTCCTTTAATTGTGCAAATTTTTTAACTTGGTACCAGTTGAGCCAGTTTTTTTAAAGTGTAGGCCGAAAGCTAATATTGCAAGAGCTGATTTCACAAAGCAACTGCACAAAGTGGTTTTGTAATATTTTTCCCTCTTCCTGGCTGGTTCCTTTTCTCAATTTCATGTAGGAAAACAGAAGCCATCAGAGTTATTGTCAAGTTTTTTTTTGGTATCCAACTTGGATACCAAAAAAAAAGTTTCAAAGATACATAAGCTTAGTTATTGTTCATTGAAATGCTTAAATGAAGATAAAAATAGGACATATAAAGCTTGCTGGCCAACTATATAGAATTATTGCCCTTGCTTCCACAGTAGAATATTAAATTTTTCAATTCAGACAAGAGGAAAAACACTCTGATGAAGCCAGGAAGAGAAAGAGGTGGACAAGAGAGCAAGCAGAAAAATGAGCTCCCATTAGGAAGAAGGCAAGAATAAGGAGGGCCAATCAAACCAATGATAAATTCCTTGTGGATTTCATTTAATTGATTGGTTGTTGTTCAGATTTGACTTCCTCTTTGGCCTCTTCCTTGTTGTGAAAATTCCATTCACTCTTTTGATTATCCAAATAACATAATTCTTCATTCCCATCCTATTTGGGATTCAAAACACAAGTGAGGCTCTTGCTCAAATAATCTTCTAGAAGTTTCTGTTAATGTTGAAGTCCATTGAGGTTCTTTCCTGGGCCTTGGGAATTTCCATGGGCTTTTAGTCCATCTTCTTCATAATATGAGAGGAAATCATGATTTTTTGTCTCATCCTCAATCCACATCCTCAATACATTGATAGACTGAGCTTTCTGGTGGACATTTAATTTTGGGGGGATTTGATTGAAAAAAGGGCTGCTACCAAGTGGTTGAATTTGATCTAGGGTAATTTAAGGATTTTCATCTTAGTTAGTTGATTGAATCCGGTTGGACCAACCAAGTTACCAACCGCTTGCGGATTCGGATGACACCGAGGTCCGCATCCGAATCGCCCGCATCTTTGCTCTGATAGGTTCACAGCTCTGTTTCTAAGCCGTGACATAGCAGAATTTCCAGGCTCAGCTGAATGTTCAGCAAACGAACATTTTAGAAGTTGTTTTGTCGCCTCGTTTCCCTCAAAAGTGTCCGATCAGTTTATAGGCTCGGTTTGGACTGTTTCATAACAAGTTTCAAAAGTGTCGTAATTTTCTTCAGGATCGCAATGCCCACAGGTCCAATCAGCCTACCTCATCGCAAGTACGATCCTACTCGATTATGTTTGATTAGTTTTCCCAAGTTTGACTTTGGGTCTAGTGGTCGAAAAATGGCAGTTTATTTCTCTGGAGCCGTATTTGCAGCGGGATGTGAGTTACAGGTTCATTTCTTCCAAGTCAAATATTCATATAAAAACAAGGGGAGAAGAAAATCTGGATTGAATGACTAAACTTTTTTCTCTCCAATGTAATACCTTTTCTTTTTAATTTGATGGGATTTTGATGATAATGCGACTCTTGCAGGGTGGCTCTTTTTTGATGCATGCACCCTTTCAGCTACCATGAAACCTGACCCAGAAGCGCCTTTCGATCCTGTTCCAGTTCACGTTACTTTCACAGATTGGTGGGTATCTAAAGAACCATCTAAGCACTACATCGCTATTCAATCACTTAGTGACTAAAACTTCACTATCATTTGAACTAAAACTCAAGTGCCTTCAATTTGATTTGAAAATTAGGATCCCTGGATTATGCTCAATCATCGGGATGATTATTGTTAACCTCATTGATAAGAAGCGATTGATATCGGATGGCTCGGCCGGTATATCTTTTTCTGCCCACGAAGGAGTAGCCTGGAAGGCTAGGTTATTGCTTTTTATGGGGTTTGCTCTCTTGGCTGGTGGATTAGCTGGTAGCATTGTCAGTTACATACAGAGTTGAAACCTGATTGAAAATTCTCCCAGATTTCTCAATTCTGACTGCTCTCCGATCACATTCTAGACTGTACTTATTTTAAAATACACTATACCAGATTGGGGAATTTATCATGTGTCATATTGGGGAGTTGCCAACGTCCTTCAAAATCTAGCTGTAATGGTTTGGTTAGTTTTTCACTCTATTCTTTGATGCTTGATGTTATCATCTGACTACGCTCATCTCGACATTGCAGCACCGTAGTCCTATGGATCACTCAGAATACAGAAGAATATGAATACCAACTGTAATCCGAGTCAAATTCTGCATTAAAAGTCGTAGTAGGATGAACCCCTGCAAGACCTTCCACCTTACATGTTACCTACTCCAGCATCCATTTTCATTCGTGGAGGCCTACTTTATGGAACCACCGTTTTTTCGCTGCGCAGCCTTTGTATTCATGGCCAGACCTAAATGTAAAATTACTGCAATGTTCATTATGAGTTCTAGTTCAAAGGTTTCCAGAAGAACAGTTTTCGATGATGAATTTAATTTAATGGCAAGCTTGAAGATTTTTGGATCTGCATTACATCTTTTTGCTAGGCTTTTTTTCTGGAATAGTGCACTGAGCATGCAGGATACAAGCATTAAATTCTGAATCGTGTTGGTGCGGATCAGTTTTCTCCTTTGCCAAGCCAACCTCACAAGAGACTGACTCTGGGCAGGTCAGCTTCGCAGTTGGTAGATCTTGATATACTTCATGAGCTGCCTCTTTTAGACCTTCTAGTTTATGCCACATCCAATTCAACGAGGAGTTGCGCCTCGCGTCCTTTACAAAGATTTGCCTTGGAGGTGTCTTGATTTTTTCTTAGAGTTTTTTTCTTTTCTTTTTTGCTGAGCCTTTTTTATTCTTGTGCTTTATTCATCTTGCTTGAAATCAATGAGGCAAGTTAACTACCGTTTGAATTTGTTGGGGAAAAAAATTTATCAAATATTCATAAAATTTGATGCGCAAAGCAAAATTGATGAGCAAAGCAAAATTGAGCTGGAGAGTGTCTCAAATACACTGCTGCCAATGCAAACATGCTACCATGCCTTGCAAAGTTGCAGACGCTAATTACAGTTTTTTTTTCCTCCATCGGCATCACACCTGTCAACAGATATATAATTAGTGTGTCGCACAGGAACTGGGCAAGCAAAAAACGATGTCGGCTGAAGCAGACTGTGCTCAAAGCGCTTGTGAGGTCGAAGTATTACGTGAGTAGCATGGACGGCGGTTTTCAACCCAGTGTTAGCTTTGGAAGAAAAAATATTTCTTCCAATATATGCATAGGAAAGCCTGCTACGATATCAACTCTTTTTAACGAACCCTAGTTACCTGTCTGAAATGCTACGCTTCCATCAGTGAGCTAAGATCTGCCTTCTTGACCAGGCAGGGCGAGGCTGCGATTGTATAGATTGCCTCACCACTTTTGGACAAGGCAATCAGTGTTGCTCTTGTTGCCAGGCTCACGCGCCCATCGCCAATGGCCGGCGAGGCTAGGAGGAGCGCCGCAATAGGATGTCACTTTACCCTTAGCGAATGCCCCGACTTTTTAGGCTCAATCAGGGATCATCGTAAGCGATGGCGTGTCTTTTAAGCGGACCTCTCACCCCGTATTCAGTACCCCAAAGCTAATCATCCTTGTATCATTATAGTTTCTTTCTTATCTTTTCTACTTTTCTTAGTTTCTGTTCGTGTTGAGTCTTCATAAGCATTTCTGCTCATTCTTCTAACTCCCACCCTAGAAGTCATACCTCCGTTGAACTTTGGGCTGAATTCGGAACTTCGAAAACTCTCATAGGGAAGATGTTGCATCCGATTGAAGCTCTGAGTTCTTACCTGTACAAATACTGTGATCACACCTCCACTCGGGGGCTAAATAGAAAAGCTCTCTCAAAAATCTCCTGTCAAAATGTTATCAAAGCACCACCGATAGCGCCACAGGATGACATATTTATCTCAGATTCCTCGGACCCGCCTCCTTATGGGGAAGTGCTTCCCCCTCCCGAGTACCATTCAATCGTTGGCCGACTGTGTTTGATTGATCGAAACGATCAGACTTTTAAAATTTACCAGACTGATTTATTGGTGCTAAGTCGCGAGTGGGCACGAAGGTCAAAAATCAAGAGAGATGTCCTAGAATTTGTAAGCCTTTTTAGCCCTGTTGTAACCGAAAACTCATGCTCAAAAATCTGTTTCACGTTGGTTAAACGTAGGTTGTCGGTGGACCTCAAATGGCTCCTCAGAGAGTGACCTTAATGGTGGGTTTATTCATGTCGATAGTTCAGCATCAGCCATGTCCTCGTCCGGCGGGAGCGGTTCCCTGTCAATGTAGAACTACACGGTGGGCCTGCCTCAAGCAAGAGTGGCAAGAGGTCATGCTTCTTTTGGGAAACCAGTGTTGACTTACAGCGACCTACCCCTCTTCGAAATGACCTACAGATCATCAGCATAGGCATCATTACCATTGGTTGACCTAAACTTTGAGCTCACGTGTTGACGTGTGGACAAAACTTATGCTATTGACGCCTGCGCAATACTTCCTTCCATTTCAATGCCATTAGTTATTCTCCGTTTCGACTGCTTTGAAAGTAACTCTGTTTTGTCGGAATTTTTCGCTCTCCTTCGAATCTTGTTTTTTGTAGCTTGGATCTCATTACAGCGGAAAATTTTTAATTTGTTAATAGCATGTACTATTTTAAAAATCTTGTCACTGAGATGTTGATATGTATGATTTTCTCCAAAATTAAACTCTAATGTCCAGCTTGTTGGACGCTTGCTATTTATCTAAAATCAGTAGCTATTTAAAAAGCAAAAAATGTGATTAAAAATAAAATTTCTCAGGCGCAATCTATAATCAAAACTCTGAGCTTTTTACTCGGCTGCGTTTGCGAATCCTACTTCTTTTGGCCAACTGAATCCTTTATCCGTCAGGAGTTGAAAACGTTCAGTTCCAACAAATCTACTATAGAGCCGTGATCATAAGGTCTATCAAGATTCATCAGGTAAATTAATGCGAAGCCAAGAAAGAATAAGTCAAGATTTCTTCATAGATTCATGAGTAGAAGAAAAATCATGCAAAGAAATAGGAAGCTATGCCCCATGCAAAATAAAGAAAACAGGAAGGATGAGTTTTTCCTGTTTTGCATGATCTTGTTGTGTAATAACAACAAGAAGATAATAAATAAACATAGACCAGGTGAATGAAAACATAGAAGTGAAAAAAGAACATGCCAAAGTACAAAATTCACCATGTTACATTCACCGCCCCCCAAAACTTGGGGCATTTTCCAGCTTATCTTTCATTTCAAAAAAGAGAAGAAAAGAATCAAATATAAAAACAAATTTTTTGTGAGAATAATTATTGGAAGAGAAGAAGTAAGAACTCCACAGATAAGAAAAATATTCATAAATTCTGAGGCTCAAGAAAGAAATATTTAATGCATGTTGTGATGGTGCTAAAAACTGTAAAATTATCTGCTAACCAATCTTCATTTTGAGTGCACTTGAGCTTGATAATTTTCTTTCTTATAAAATGATTAACAAAGTACAACACCCAGCTAAGTTATCTTGTTTTATTCTTATAGGAATTTTCTGTATCAATACACTGCCAGCATGATTGTATCAGATTCCTGTTGGAATTGTGTATGGCTAATGTTTAAATAACTCTTAAATAAAAATATTATACTTAATCTAAAAACCAAATAACTATTTTATCAAACTATCTATTAAACTAACTCTATCTGTTCTATCTATCTAAGTATTAATATTAAAATATATCAAACTACTCAAACTACTACTCTATCTATCTAAGCATTAATATTAAAATATATTAAACTACTCAAACTACTAATCTATCTACTTCTAGTAACTCTCAGTTAAAAATTCTTTCAGGCTATCAAGATAACACAGTTTTTCATTAGACCTGCCCCATTAAGACTGATGAGTTGCAAACTCAAACTATCTACTAAACTTTCTATCTTTCTAATTTTTTATCTTTATTTTTCTTTAAGACTATTTTGCTCTTTTTTATTACGTAAGCAGGACCTATAAATAGGCCTGCTCACCCATTGAAATAAAATCATCAAGTTCAACTTTCTTAAAACTCTTTCATCTCATATCTATTGTCCAGCTAGCTCAGTCCATAGATCTTTCAGCTTTTAACTAGATTTTGATCTCAAAATCTCTCAATTCTTCCATTTGGAATTAAATCAGTTGGAAAAAACTGATATTATATCAGAAAAAACTGACATTTTATCTACCTGAAATGACATTAGGTCTACCTAACATGATATTACATCAAACAAAACAGATCATTCATATAATCAACCTATTTAATATCAACATCTTTTATTTTATAGCACATGTTTACAGCTGATACAATGTTTTGGCCCAGGGACATAATATCAGATGGAAAAATCCGAAAACAAGTCAGTGATTTTGATATTAAATAGGTTGAGCTGATGCAATATCCACTATGATAGATATAATATCATTGTGGTTAGATGTAATATCAGCTCAGGTAGACAGAATACCAGTGTTGTCTGATATAATATCACACTCTTTAATCTGATGTAATGCCAGATTTCACAATCTGATACAATCATGCTTGCAGTGAATTATAACAATCAATGCTTGATTATCACAAAAAATATGGTATGAAAGTTATGGTTGAAAATCTTCAAGAAAAATCCTTAGAATTTCTATGAGTTGTTTTGCCTTCAATACTAATGGTGTAACCAATTCAGACTCACAGTTAGAAAATGTGTTGGAATTTGATCCTCATTGACACTCAAAAAATTATGCATTATGCCAAGTTTTTTTCACTCAAGATATTTTTAATTTCAAATCAAAATATTTAAATAGAAAATAATAAAAATTTAGAATAAACATAAAATATACAAGTAGAGAAGTGTGGCAGCAGTAAGTGTCTTCGAGTCAAAGAACCCCGATCTTCACTAGTCAACATTATTCTTGAGTAATTTTTTTGGGGCATGCTAAAACAACACCCCTAATCTACTAAAACAACACCTTGGGTTGAATGTACGTTGCAAGGCTGGCCTTGCGATGTACCGGGTGTCGTTTTAGTACAAAAAGACCCGCACCAGGTGTTGTTTTAGACACAATTTCCCCCCCCCCCCCCCATGGGGTGTCGTTTTAGTAGGACAAAAAAAACGAAAAACAAGAGGAAAAAAAAGAAAGAAACAGAAAGGTAAAAAAGAAACAAAAAAACAAAAAACCAAAAAAGGAAAAGGAAAAGAAAAAAAGAAAAAAAAGAAAAAGAAAAAGAAAAAGGAAAAGAAAAAGGAACAGAAAGAGAGAAAAAGAAAGAAAAGTAAACAAAAAAAGAACAAAAAAGAACGAAAAAGAAAAAGAAAAAAAAAGAAAAAAAAAGAAAAAAAAAGAAAAAAAAAGAAAAAAAGAAAAAAAAGAAAAAAAAGAAAAAAAAAAAGAAAAAAAGAAAAAAAAAGAAGAAAGAAAAAAAGAAAAAAAAGAAAAAAAAGAAAAAAAAGAAAAAAAAGAAAAAAAAGAAAAAAAAGAAAAAAAAGAAAAAAAAGAAAAAAAAGAAAAAAAAGAAAAAAAAGAAAAAAAAGAAAAAAAAGAAAAAAAAGAAAAAAAAGAAAAAAAAGAAAAAAAAGAAAAAAAAGAAAAAAAAGAAAAAAAAGAAAAAAAAGAAAAAAAAGAAAAAAAAGAAAAAAAAGAAAAAAAAGAAAAAAAAGAAAAAAAAGAAAAAAAAGAAAAAAAAGAAAAAAAAGAAAAAAAAGAAAAAAAAGAAAAAAAAGAAAAAAAAGAAAAAAAAGAAAAAAAAGAAAAAAAAGAAAAAAAAGAAAAAAAAGAAAAAAAAGAAAAAAAAGAAAAAAAAGAAAAAAAAGAAAAAAAAGAAAAAAAAGAAAAAAAAGAAAAAAAAGAAAAAAAAGAAAAAAAAGAAAAAAAAGAAAAAAAAGAAAAAAAAGAAAAAAAAGAAAAAAAAGAAAAAAAAGAAAAAAAAGAAAAAAAAGAAAAAAAAGAAAAAAAAGAAAAAAAAGAAAAAAAAGAAAAAAAAGAAAAAAAAGAAAAAAAAGAAAAAAAAGAAAAAAAAGAAAAAAAAGAAAAAAAAGAAAAAAAAGAAAAAAAAGAAAAAAAAGAAAAAAAAAAAGAAAAAAAGAAAAAAAAAGAAGAAAGAAAGAAGAAAAAAAGAAAAAAAAAGAAAAAAAAAGAAAAAAAAAAAAAAAAAAAAAAAAAAAAAAGAAAAAAAAAGAAAAAAAAAGAAAAAAAAAGAAAAAAAAGGAAAAAAAAAGAAAAAAAAATAAAAAAAAAGAACAAAAAAAGAACAAAAGAAAAAAAAGAAAAAAAAAAAAAAAAAGAAAAAAAAGAAAAAAAAAAAGAAAAAAAAAGTAAAAAAAAGAAAAAAAAAGAAAAAGAAAGAAAAAAAGAGAAAAAAAAAGAAAAAAAAAGAAAAAAAAAGGAAAGAAAAGAAAAGAAAAGAAAAAAAAGAAAAAAAAGAAAAAAAAAAGAAAAAAAAAGAAAGAAAAAAGAAAAAAAAGACAAAAAAGAAAAAAAAAGAAAAAAAAGGAAAAAAAAGAAAAAAAAAGAAAAAAAAAAAAAAAAAAAGAAAAAAAAAGAAAAAAAAAGAAAAAAAGAGAAAAAAAAAGAAAAAAAAAAAGAAAAAGAAAAAGAAAGAAAAAAAAGAAAGGAAAAAATCTGACTCTCAACCTTGAAAATCCTCCTCAACTCTGAAAATCCATATCAATCTTCACCACTCAATTTCACCACTCACTGATTTAAATTTTTTCTTCTTTTTTTCCAACCCATCATGAATACTCCCATGATGGGTCCAACTCCTACCCCCTCTCAAAATGAACCAACCCCTGAACTCACTTGTCCTAGTATTGATTTAATCAAAAATATCTCAAAAAAAACTAAAAATGGACACATTATTTCTTTTGAAGACCACTCAAGACTTGTCAATACAATGAATAAAGAATAATCTTTTTTTTTAAATTTTAAAAAAATGATAAAAGCAGAACAAGAACAAGAACAAAAGAAAAATAAAGAAGAATTGAAAATACAACAAAAAAAAAATGATTCTATTTTAAATAGTCTTACTGAAAAAATAGAAGAATTGAATAAAAAAATTGAACTAAACAAGAATGAAATAAACTCACAAAAAAAAATAACACCTCCAGTACTCCAACAACCCAGCACCAGCATTTCCCATAGCCTTCACTTCCTTCCGAACCCGCTACCAGCTTGCCCAGCAACGGCACAGACAAAATGGTGTGATATAGCTTGCCGACAAGACCTTCGGGTTGATCTTAACCAACAAGGGAACCAAAACAAGGCTACAAACACGCTTGGCGTCTACCCGCCGCCTTTTAATCAACGGGTAGACAACCTTTGCAACCAACCAATGCCACTGCCAGCAAATCGGATCATCAACCAATACAAACCGGGATACTTCATTATCCGCAAATCTCAGGACGCGAAGCCGTTTGCAGACATGATGTCGGTACAAATCACGTCCAGGGTCAACAAGACCCTGGCCTCTATCAATGAATTATCAATGGACGGCGCCAAACCGATGGTCCGTGGCGCCTTCCTCTTACATTCAGGCAACCTCAAATTCTACAACAAAACGCATTGGGAAGTGTTATGGCTACTGCAAAAGAAGCACCTGTGGACTCGTTTAAGTGATCCGGCTCTAATAACTAAACCAATCACCTTTCCGGTTCTTATACATTCTACCCCCACTTTTTTTGACATTGAAAATAAAAAAAATCTTGAAGAATTTTACGTTGAAAATGGCTTAAATGAAAAAGACATTTCTAACATCAGATGGCTGGGAAACCTCCTTGAAAACAAGAAATTACACGGCACATTAGTTATAAATTTCACTGATAAATCTATTGCCTCACAAATTGAAAAAGGAGGACTTTTTTTCATGTCCCAATTCATGAAAGGGGCCCATTATGTCAAAGCCCCTACTCAATGTCTCAAATGTCTAGACATGGGCCACACAGCCACCTTCTGCAAAAATGAACCCTTATGCTCCAAATATGGGGATAATCACAATACTCAAGACTGTAATGAATTCAAGAATGATGCAATACACTGTTTTAGATGTATTAATGCTGACAAAGAAGATCAAAATGAAGAAAATCAGATAGGATATGATGACTTAAAATACAGACATAATGCAACTAGTAACTCATGCCCACTTAGAAATAAAATAATTCTTGAAAAACCAACTATATCTCACCCTTGATAATAACAAAACCAAAACGCAAAATACTCAAAAAGAAAAAAAAGAAGAAGAAGAAATATATATATAATAATAATAATAATAATAACTAATAAAATCAAATCAAACCAAATCACATTAATAACAAATTATTCAAAATTACCAAAATAATCTCTAACTTTCCCACCTCTCATTTATTTTTTCTAAACTTTCAAAAGTTAAATCAATTGCAAAATAATCAAGATCATTAATCAACCACCTATTCCTTTGTTCTTTCCTTTTAAATTTTCTTCTCATACTGTAACTCATCAAAAGAGTCCTCAACATTTTCAACATCTACTCAACTTCCTTTTTTCCTTCCTTCCTTTTTTTCATTTAAAAATATTATGTTTTGTTTATCTTTTTCAATATTTTTCTTTTCCTACACTTTTTCTCAATTTTCCCAACATTTCCACAGAAGATTTTTTCTAATCAATTACTCACACAACAGAATACTAGTGTAAATACTATCATACTCAGTTGTAATTCATAAGTGCGCACTGTGAGATCAAATTGCACTTCAAAAAAAAAAAAAAAAAAAAAAAAAAAAAAAAAAAAAAAAAAAAAAAAAAAAAAAAAAAA
>JNCO01006809.1:0-12517 GCA_000785685.1 Uromyces viciae-fabae | reverse complement strand
AATTATTTTACCGAATCTGAATGATGAAAGCGATCCAAATTCATCAATCATTTTACTAGTTGCAACTAAATTCATTATCGCTGCTGGTAACAAAGATTCATCAAAGATCATAAACCAGGGTGAAATCCTCTCAAATTTGAATAAAGCAAAAGAAGAAATCTTGAAATCTATTAAAGAATTAGCAGAAATCAAGTCGATTGAAATTTCAATTCCTTCAAATTTACACGATAGAATTTTGGGACCAAACCAAACTACATTAAATGTGATTATTGGAGAAGATAAATTAGTAAAAGTTACCGTTGAAAAAGATCCTACAAATCAAGCTTCAACAGATTTCATAATAAATATTCGTGGTTCCAAGGATGAAGTAGATCGAGTGGAAAAAGAAATCAATCAGAAGATTGAAGAGGCTAAAGTGACTGAAGTTATAAATTCATACTCAACCGAATTCGAAATTGATTCTAAATTAGTTAGTCATCTTGTAGGAAAAGGTGGTTCAGCAATTTCTAAATTAGGTGAAGAATTAGGAATTCGCGCATCTTTTTCCGACCCAATCAACAATCATAATTCACCTTCTGTCGATGATAGTAATCATCATCATCACCATCATCACACCAATAATACAAACTTTAGCAGCAGTAGCAAAAAGTCTAAGAAAAACCACCATGCTAAAGTTATGGTCACTATTTCTGGGAGAAAGGAAAATGTAGAAGAAGCTAAGAAACGAATCTTGGCTCAAGCCGAAAGATTGGTACATGTATCTTTTCCTTTTTTTATCGATGGATGCAATCATAATTGACTTCTTCATTTCAATAGGCCGACGAAGTTACAGTAACATTGCCTTTACTGGCAGGACTAGATATAGGTGCATTGGTAGGGAAAGGGGGGATGTATGTCACAAGACTTCAAGATACCCATATGGTACACATCAACGTGCCTCGTAGTCGAAAAGGGGGAGGAGAGAATGCAGCAAACAGTAGCAACGAAGCTGATATAACGATTCGTGGTCCTAGGAAAGGAGTAGAAGCAGTCAAAAGAGAATTAATTGAACTAATGGAATACGAACGTGAACAAGGAAATTCAGTTTCAATTGATATCCCAACGAAATCAGTGGCTAGAATTGTGGGCAAAGGAGGGGCACAGGCCAATAAGATAAAAGAAGAAAGTGGACTTCAATCGCTTGATATTGATAAACTTCAGTCAGAATCTGATTCTAATGGTATTAGTCGCGTTACTTTGAAGGGCTCTAAAGCAGCAATCTTGGCCGCTAAGAAATCAATAAATCAAATCGTTCAAACTATGGGTGATGAATGTGTCGTTGAAATGAAGATCCCGAGAGCTTATCATCAGGCTATAATCGGTAAAGGCGGTGCAAGATGTAAGTTTTTGAATGAGAGGAGAAAAACCAAAGTGGCGCTTTTGATCGATTGAATTTTTTTCATTCTATTTATACAGTACGAGAATTAGTGAAGATAGCAGGAGCGGAAGAATCAGCAACCAAATTAATACACTTCCCAAGAAGTACAACAGAAGGCGAAACAGTAACCATAAAAGGAGATAAAAATTTAGTAACTAAAATTGGAATTCAATTAAATGAAGAAATTAAAAGATTAAACGATCAAGTCGTTTACGGTCTAAACGTACCTAAAAATTCACAACCTGGAATAATTGGAAGAGGCGCTTCTGCAATTAAAACACTTCAATCTAAATATAACGTCACTATTTTAGCCCCGGGTTGGTCTCAATGGAATTCTACTGATCCCATGTGTAATCATCGAGATTTTGTTAACGTTGATCCAGATCAAATCTTTAAAATCATCGGTACTAATCAGGCTTGTTTAGATGCTATTGATGATTTAAAGGTATGTTCTTTCTTTCTTTTTAAGAAAACAAAAGTTTAAATTTTTTTTTTTTTTTTTTTTGGAGACTGATTTTTTGTTCTTTGTTTTCTTTGAATAATTTAAGAGTAAAATCGTTGTTAAAGAGCGACCTGAACGGTCTAATACTTTTAAACATACCCTCTTGGTTCCTGCTCAATTCCATCACTTGTTATCACAAAATGGAAGATTTGTGCGAGGTAAGTTTATCCATTTCAAAGAAAAAGGGACCAATTTTATGATTTTTCCAATCTACAAAGAAAGAAAGAAAGTCTGATTTTTTTTATAATAATGATTTTTAATTTATATGACAAGGATTACCAAAATATGTCAAAATTGATTATGGGTCAATTTCGATTCCAAATCCATTTAGAGTCAACGGCAGTGAGAAAGAGTCACCCGTTGTCACTCCTTCCGCACGGATTGATGTCGGTGAGAATTCGATTGATTCCCCTGTCATTCTGTCTTGGGATCTACAGGAGGTTCAGTTGGGTGGTATTCAAGAAATTCCTTGGTAAGTTCTTCTAATTGACAAATAACAAAGACTAGATCTAGCAAGTTATATATATATTGATTTGAGTTTTTTAATAAATGTTTAGGAATATTTCGGGAGGAGTAGAGGACGAAGTTAACAATGTATTAAAATCAATCCAAGATAAATTAACAACACTTAAACAACAAGCTAAAGAAAACAATAATGAAGAGGGAAAGACATTTATAGTAACTTGTCGAGTTAGAAGAGATAAGATGCCTGGTATTATCGGTAAATCTGGAATGGGACTTCGATCATTAATTGAAAAATCGAATGATTTAATTTGGATTGAAGTTATTGGTAAAGTTAATTCGGATACCCTTCAAGTTTTGGGCCCCCTCCCCGCTTTAAATTCTCTCAAATCTTACTGGGATCAACTCTTTTCTTCTTGAATCATTCCAATTTTTGATTTTTTCGCTCGACACTTCTTTTTTCTTGTTCTTCTTCTTTTATCTTTTCTTTTTTTGATATATGACCCCTTTTACTTATGCAGATGACATAGAGATATCTTTAATATCATCTTGTTTTTTTTTTTTTTTAAAAAAAAACATTTTTTTAAGCTTTTTTTATATTAATGTCTTGAATTTTTAATTAAAAAAAAAAAAAAAAAAAAAAAACCAAGAACAGAGAACACGAAGACAACAATCTACCATTAATTCATGTAAATAAGTACATAGATATGTACATCAATCGATGTCATGCAGAAATAGAAAAATAAATTGCTATGTACACAATTGTCTTGATCCTTTTTTCTTGTTGCTTTTTGTTCAATGAAAGATCATGATTTCCACTTTCACAAGCCATTAAATCTTTATTGGCTGGGAAATGGCTTTACCATGCAATTTCAAAAACCAATATTCTGGTGTCTTCAATCAAGCTGGACTGAGGTTGACTCAGACTCAAAACAAATGGGGAACTTTCAAGCTGATCCCAATCTTGTCGTGAACCTGATCAGCAAGAATCTCAAAATTCCCAATACATTTATTGATTCTCACGAGGCTCCATTAGAGTCTTGAACTTCAGCTGATTTTTAGATGAAGCTTTTTTTTTTTTTTAGCAAAAAATGATATATTTCAATTTCTTCAATATTCGTTTCTTCCTTTTAATTAGCTAATCAAATACTTGATGAAGGTATATTAATCATGCGGTAAATATTGACCACAAGTTAGTAAAGCTTAATAAAGCTCTAATTATATAGCTCAAGATAACAATAATAATAATAAAATTAAGTGAAATGTTGTCGAGAAAAAAAAAAAAAAAAAAAAAAAATCCAAAAATCAAGCATAAGAATCTGTGTCTTTCTGGCCGTATTTATCGCCATCATCAATTTTGTATTTCTTATCATTGTTGTAACTAGATTTGCCATCAGAGTGACTACTTCCTTGTTCCTTCTTATTTCCACCAGAAGAACCATAATTAGATCCATTTTTGTCGCCCTTGTTGGTTTCTTTTGGAATTGAAAATCCTTGGTGATCTACGTAAGAAGGAACACTTCCCTGGTTTTTGTAAGAACTAGTTGATTTATCTTGTTTAGAAGAGTCATAATATCCTCCATTCTTATCCTCCTTCTTAACTGAATAATTTTTATCTTCGTTTTTCTTTTGGTAAGAACCATCCGATTTCTCGACTTTTGAATAATCATAATTTCCCCCATCCTTAGAATCCTTCTTAACCGCGTAATCATTTCCAGTTTTCTTGTAATAGGAACCATCTGATTTCTCGTTACCGCCGGTTTTCTTTTGGTCAGAACCATCAGATTTCTCGCCTTTGGATGAGTCGTAATAACTACCATCTTTCGATTCCTTCTTAGCCGCATATTGGTTTTCATCCTTTTTTTGCTTCTTGTCATCTTTTACAGAGTCATACCCACCAGATGATGAGTCGTGTGAGTTTTGTTGATTAGATGAATCGTCCTTGTAAGAGGCGTAGCTATTAATCTTGGATGCGCCGGTGTAACCGCTGTCACCGGAGCCGTACTCCTTCTTAGAACCGTAGCTTCCTTTTTGAGCGCTATAGTTACTTTCATAGCTTCCGGATTTCTTATATTGACCATCATTCTCATAACTACCTTCGCTTTTATACTCCTCGTGGTAAGATTTAGAAGGGAAATTGTAAAAAGTACGACGACCAAGGCGGCCACTTTTCACATAATTATAATCAAGAATTATGGCTTCAGTGAAACGCAGATTATTTACCAATGAATCGAAATGAAGATTGGCTTACGATTGGTATTCTGCTTGACCTTGTCGGGGTGACAATCCATGCGTACTAGTCAACGCTGGAGCTTGGCCTGGGGTGAAGTATTTGAAAAATTGAGGTTTTTTCTCAATGCAAGCACTACTTTGTGGTTATTTAAAAAAAGAGAATGGTAAAACAAGTTACCTAGAAATAGACCAACAACCAGAGTAATCGCCATTGAAAGAAGCATATTGGAACTCTACAGAGGCAAATCATAAGATCTTGAGTTAAACTGTCTCAAAGAATTTCAAATGTTTGATACCCACATGTTCAATTGGGAGTGTTGTTGTGACTAAAGTAAAGGGTGTCTCAAATTTCGGGTATGGTAAAGCAAGTTGTAATGATTTGGAGAGACTGGAAGGTGATGGAGAAGTGCTAACTGCCTTTGGGGTATGGCTCTTTTATATCTATTTTCTCCGGTGAATTTCTTCTTTAGTCCTAATAAATTTGTCACTTATTTTGAGAACCAAAGTGAAATCATACAAACATCTATTTCTTGGAAATGTATCTTGAAGGATTATCGGAAATATTTATGCAGAAGAAAGAACTTTAATAGGTATACTTGGAAATGTTTATGTAAATATTTTCTTATTACATCGATGGAAAATTCAATCCTCCTGAGTTCCAGAGTCAGACTGTCAGGTAGCTTGAACCTGAAGTATGAAGACTCAACCAACTCGTCTCACTTTTTTTTAATTAATGGAACTAGAAATTTTAAGATTGGCTGTGTTTCTTTTTGGAAATTCATTGCATTTATCTGACGATTGTTTCGACCAAATGGCAAAAATGGAGATCGAAATCTGCATTCATTTTTTATATCTTCTTCTTGTAAAATCATGGAAACTTTCCGCCGAAAGAAAGATCTAATTGAGATGAAAGAACATCTCCAGAAGAAAAAATTGAGGGCCCATACACTAGACCCCATTTCCATTCATAATGAACTCCTTTCAAAATGATGTATCTATGTATCGAAATGATGAAAGTTTGTCACCCTTTAAAAACTCTTTGCCGGGTTTATGGAAATATAAAAATCAAACTTATTTCGAGAAAGGAAACCTACCCCCCCATCAGTGCCTAAATGGTGGTCTGTTAATAGCTTCAATTTAGCCTTCAACCCGTCACATCAGATCTCCTAAAGTCATGCATATCTGCCGTTAGCGCCACAGTCTTCGACAAGCAATAATCCGCATGCTAAAAAGTTTCATCAGCTTGCGATTGGATGACAAGATATAGTTTCAAAAAATGTGAAGTCAATTGTGCACATGTTGAACAGACATCGGCGCACCAAAGAAATTCAATAGAAGTTGATACAAATTGATTTATGATTTGACTGTTGGTGCATATCGGCGGCTCTGCCAATTTGAACGGGGCCGGCTTAAATTTTATCTATTTATGTAACATAAATATGCTCAATGGGGCGATGAATCTCAAAGATATGATTCGCTTTGTAAGAGGGCATGAACAGCCTGTTGGAATCGAGACCATAGTTGCTTTCACATGGGTCTTACTCAGACTCATACTTGCAGCTGACCACTAATTTGATTGCACATCTTCTTAGAATAGTTTTATGGTTCATTCAGGTACCACCCGGTCGGTCAAGGTACAGTGGCGCGCGGCATTCCACTCACTATACACAGCTGCCAGCAACAGTTGACCTGGATGAGCGGGACGAAATACTGACCCCCAAAATGGCCTAACAATTTAACAAAGCGGCTTGAGATTTTGTTCACAGGATTGTTTTTTTCCCTTTTTTTTCTTCCCAAGCTTGCGGACCTATGGTGTAAACTTCGTTAAGTCATTACTATGGCCTTAGAGCTTTTGATGTTTTTTTTGGTCACTTTAACAATGTCTTTTTATTTCTTTGTTTTATATTTATTTATTTATTTTTTTACTCAACATGAATGGATCACAAGATTTATTTTTTATTTTTTAAATGATATATTGAGTGGACATTTTGCATTGAAGTATATGGTGGTTTTATGTACAAAAAAATGGCATTTTGAAAGAAATGAATGAGCCACATGCACGCTTTTAATAGTCAAGAACAGGCAGGATTGGTAATTAGTGAAAAAAGTAAACAGAAGGAAAAATCAAGAAATAATCAAGATCAACCTAGTAAAAAAAAAGGCCCTTATTTTTGTGGAATTTCTCACCCCTGACCTTCCCAACATCCAAAAATCATGTACAGTGGAATGCTGTGCGCCACTGTACCCTTTCTTAGACCCTATGGCACAGTTCAGTTTCAACAATGTCTTCTCCCCATAGCATGCGGCTCTAAACATAGAGTTGTGACACATGAAACCTAGGCTCCATTCCCAAAATAATCAAAGTTTTTAACCAACACGGATGAATTACAGCTCACCCAACATCTTTATAATCAACTTCCTGTTAATTTTTTGACTCAAGAAGATGGAAAAGTTAGGAGAAAAATTAACACAAATAGCTGAATGCTTTGCTGACTGGGCTAAAGCAACAACTATGAGGTGTTTATAGTAAAAAGGGGCAAGTGTCAAAGACACTTGGAATGATTCAGGAAATAGAATGAGAAGTTTTGGAATCAATGATTTTTATTTCAATGTTTATAATACTAAACTTATAGTATTTACAAATTGAATATATTCAATATGATTCTAACAGACTACTATTTTACTTCAACTAGAAGACTACTTTTACTTCAATAAGAAGGACTACTTTTACTTCAGCATAGAAGAAATAATTTTACTTCAACATAGAAGGACTACTTTTTACTTCAACTAGAAGAAATTTGGATGAGAAACTATCTCATAACTTACTAGAATATTTTATGTAACTAACATAATATATAACCGGTTTAACTTCAATATGTAACTAACATATTACTAGACTATAGAACTCTTTTAACTTCAATATGCTACCTAGCATATTACTAGACTGGAATTTAGAGATAAACTAATTGAGACTTGAGAATGATGAAACTAAGCACGTTGCTGTCATAACTTGAGACTGAAATTTCAACACGCCCGCTTGACTGGAACATGTGAAAGGAAACTGAGATGAGACTGAAATTTCAACACTTCCATCAAACCATCTCAATCTCAAATATGAACATCAACAATATCCTTGAAGATCAGATGCTTTTTTTTTGGATGACAATGAATCAACCAAATCCCATTCCGAAGGCGGATCTAAACCTCCCTTGAGATTTTGAAGGGAACTACAGCCACCTTCTTTTGAATTAATTTGCTAATAAAACACTCTACACAGAAGCCATGTTCAGGTGTTGATTACAGATGCCCTAGCCACTTTTTTTTTTGATGATCTCATAAGCTGTTCAGGAATTTGATCCTTACTTTACTCACTGCCCCAATTGCTTGGTAAGATTAGACAAAAGACCAATGTGAGACTCCAAAAGAGGCTTAAAAAATGAAGGAATTTAGAGAGGTATTTTGGAGTTGAGACTATGCCTCTCTAGATTACAAGAAGATTCACTGATGGAATTTTTTGACTGCAAGATGAATAGGCAGCAAAGCTACACCTGATTGATGGTAAGAAAATCCAAGTTTAAGAGGGTGTTTCCAGCACTCAGATTTGGTTGTGAAAATAAAAAAGGAAAAGAACAGCAGGATAGCTGTGGGAGTAGTGGAATTGAGTCAAGTCCTCTGTGGCTCCTTAAGAAAGGTAAATGAATGTTTGAAATGGCTACACTGATGGATCAACAATGAAACCATTCCAATACAATCCAGTATTGGGGTGTTTATTGGTATCTGATTGGTTTCCCAATACACAAATTTTACCTATTGGTGGATCGGATTGGACAGGAAATAGGATCCATTGGTCAAGTATTGTTTTTACCAATACATGCAAATTCCAAAAGATGTATCTGATCACTTGACCAATATGATCCACTGATATTTATTGGTTTTATCAGGGAATAAAATTACCATCTCAATTTATATCATTATATGTCTTCAAATTTAAGATTCATCAATTCCTCTTGGACTTGGAGGGTTCTGACCAGCTGAGTGCCCGTCAGACACCTCCAATTCCATTAAATTTTAAAAAAAAAAAAAAAAAAAAAAAAAAATACAGGTCCATCAGAAGAATTTCTATGATTTTGAGAATCGTGATTGATTGAAGCAGGGGAAGTAGTTGGATTTAAAATTCATTTCTTGATGGTTGGAATAGGATTTTATAACAGGCAAATAAGCCATTACTTTGAGTTGTTTGAGGTAATAGGAGATTTAAAACAGTACACCTCAAAATGCTAATATCTCATGAACAATTAGCCCAATTGAGACAAAAAAAAAACATCAAAATAAAGCTGAGAATAAGGGCTACAACATTGTCAGTGGAATTGAAGCCCTAAATTGAACGGTTGAGGAGATTGACTTGATTGAAGTATGCTGATTTAATAGTTGAGAATTGATGATTATAATGAAACAGGACTGATATCAAAGATGGAGTTTGAAATAATAGGTTTTTTGGAGCTGAAAATATCAGTTTTTATTTGATTGTTTTGTGATTGAATGATTAATTTGAATTTAAATTCGATAAGTTTTTGAGTTGATTGAATTTTTCATATCATAAATATTTAATTGAATTTGATGTATTAGTTTTATTTTCTAAATTGGATTTTTGATTGCATTTTTATTTTAATTTAATTTTATTAATGATTTATTTTTTTTTCTTTAATCGAATTGAATTCTTTGAACTGTTCAACTAATTTTTCAATTAATTTTTTTTAATTCTATTTTGTATTTTATTGAATACTAATCTTGATTGAAATTGCATAAGTAATTCAGTATGTAAGCTTATTTTTCATTTATTATTATTTTTTTTAATTTTCTTCTAACATAATATCATTTTGATTTCATAATTATAGGATTATTTAAAACTGAGGAATTAAGAAAACAAAAACAAAGACTGATACATACCAATAACCATAGGTATTTATCTGTATTGGATCGGTGCAAGGCAATACATCCAACCCCCAAATTGTGTATTGAATTGGTGAGTCCAATACATGCAAGATGAAAAACTTTTATTGGATCTGAAATCAGATATGATACAGATACAAAGTATTGGCATAATTTTCAATCCGATAAACGATAAATACCAATACATGTATTGGAACAGTTTCATCGTTGGATGAAATCAATGGTTGACAAATATTTATTTATTTCTTGGGTAATGCCAAGTAACTATTCATTTATTAAGTGGCTGGGAATAATATTTATGATAAACCGGATGGATTATTCAGTGGGAAAATACACTGAGGAGATAGATTCTTATATAGACCAATGGGGTGAAAAACAGGGGCTCCAAAGAGTTTTTTCCCATGCAGTGCACGGACATAGCAGCAGTAATAATGAATTTTCTCTTATCTGTTTCCAGGAATATGGTCTAAGCTCTTCTTGGATACATGTGACTGTGTAATGAAGTAAGAGGCTCTCTGAAACATGTGTAAGTTTTCTGTAAAATGATGTGATAGGTAAATATTTACAGTAAATGAGCCGGTGAAGCCTCATTTCTATGAAACTTTTAGTGGTTTATGTGATAGCAGATATGGGTTGTAAATTTATAGCCTCCCTTGTGATGAATAAATCCTTCTTCTTGGTATTTTTCACCAGGCCAAAATTCCTGGCAATGTGCGCACATAGCTTACATGGCAAGAAAGGGGTCCCTTTGTTCCTGTGTGAGCAATGTACGCAAATTGTCAGGAATTTCGGCCCAGATTCTTATGTTTTGTAATATTTTGATGTACCCTATTGAAGTCTTCTGGCTTGAGTAGCTCTTAAGCTAGTGGAGTTATTGATATGCCTTTGTTGAGTGGCTAGGGTTTATTTTTTTCAAAATAATGAAACAGATTTATTTGAATGCACTTTTCATAGTGAGTCAAAATATTTTCACCCTTCAGGAAAAAAAAAAAATCAGAAGATTTCTTCAAAAATATTTTTCAAATATTGGGAAAAAATTTTATCAACTAAAATTTATTTTTCCCATTCTAGATAATAAGAAAATCATAAAAATTAGGGTTTTACTTTCAGCACACAATCAAACTGTGTTTAAACATGGTTTGACTGTTGCGTTAACTTCCGTGGGCTGCGCACAGGCACACGGCTTTCCGTGCTGGCACATGGTTCTTTTAAACAACTTTTAAAAATTCAAAAAAAAAAACAAAATTTCAAATTTATAAAATTTGTTTTGGTGATTTCAAAGGATGCTAGATTTTCATGTATAGTCAAAAGTTCAAAATTCTATTTATTTTATTTTATTTTTTTTAGGCACAGTTTTTTTAAATGCCCATAAAAAGTTCAAAAAAATTGTTTTCAGCCATTTTAACAATGGTTTTGGAGGTGGAAAGAGCTTCTCAAACTGTTTTTAATTAAAAAAAGTGGAAGATGGATTTTTTTTCTGTTTGCACACGATTTTGAACCTATATCTCTGGTACCACTTTTTGTACCACTTATTTTAGGTCTAAACTTATGAAAAATTGTGTTTTAGAACCATAAATAACATTTTCTTTTGATGGTTATCAGTCTCTTCCTTGGGAAACTTCTATTTTTATAAACAGAAGCCAAATATAATGTTAATTTATAACTTGAAAGAAAGAAAAAGAAAACAAAGATTAAAACAAAAAGGGGAAAGAAAAGACAAAATCAAAAGCAAAAGCAAAAGCAAAAGCAAAAGAAAATAACAAAAGCAAAAGCAAAAACTTTTTCTTTTTAATTGAGAATTTCAAATTTTAGTTTTATTGCTTTTTTGTATTTTTTGATTTTTTGATTTTGTTTCCTGTTTATTTTTTATCTTCTTGTTTTTCTTTTTCCGTGTCTTTTTATTTTTGTTCTTTCTCTTCTTTCTCTTGCTAATTTTGCCTTTTATTTTCTCCTTTTCTCTTTTTTTTTCATCATTTATTTTCTCTCTGTTTGCTTCTTTTTTTTCTTTTTATTGCATTTTTCTTTCTCTTTTTCTATTTTTTTTCCTTTTTCCTTTCTTTTTATTTTTGCTTTTCTTTTTTTTTCATTTCTAATTCTCTTGTTTGTCTTTTTTATATATTTCTTTCTTTTCTTCTTTTTTTATCTATTTGCACATTTTTGTTTTGTTTTTTCTGTTTGGGTGTGCTCAGAAGACACAACCGCATTTTTTGAGCTACATATATTCTTGGTAGCGTGCATATCACACACCGTGTGTGGGTGCGCAGCATGGTTAAGCTTTACCGTGTGCAAAAAAGATAACCCTAAAATTAAATAGATAAAACACAGAATGAAGATAAAATTTAACGGTAATTTTTAATTAAACAAATCAATATTTAATGATGATAAAATGCCATTTAAGTTCATTATAATAATTAATTTTAATATAAAAATAAATAAAATAATCAATCATGATTAACAGTACCTTAGTTTGATTTAAAAGAATAAAATATTATTATTAAAAGTAAAAAAGATGTTTCTAAATTATTTCATGTTTTATTTTTCATCAAAAATAAATCATTGACACAATGATTTGAATATTGAACTGATGATAGCTGTTCTTCCTTTTTAAAAACACAGAAAAAACATAATTATCAGTATCAAGGTCAAGATCAAGATCAAAAATGATCAATGATTAATAAAAGGTAAAATCACCACAAAAAATTGGACGCCACCCGTATGCAGGTGGCAAGTTGTATCTCCTGTGTATCCAAGTGATATCTCAAGAGGTATCTTGGTTAGATCTTCAGTTGATCTCACCCCCACCTGGGTCCACATGGGTTATTACAACACCCTCTTCATCCCTCCATTATCACCCTACCCACATTGGAGCCCCTTCCTTCATAGAAAACATCCATGAGTGGAGTTCATTTAGTAACTGATCATCCTTACACCTTACACTGATTAGGTAGAGGACT
>JNCO01006808.1:0-12701 GCA_000785685.1 Uromyces viciae-fabae | reverse complement strand
TCGCAAACCGGGCCTGTAGAACACCAAAGGCTTGTTCTAAATCTTTGCGTCGGGATTCCTGCATTTTAACAAAAAATTTTTGTTCCATTCCACGCGGTTGCGATAATGTCTTCACGAATACGGCCCAGTCAGGGTAAATACCGTTGGCAAGGAAATAGCCACGCTCGTAGTTGTGGCCATTAATTTGATATTCACACCTCCATTCAACAAATTCTTGAAGAGTGGTGAAGTATCCAATAGGTTGATATCATTATGGGATCCTGGCATGCCAAAGTAGGCATGCCAGATCCATAAATCATTTGAAGCCACAGCTTCTAAAACTACAGTTGGGGTCTATAAAAATAAAAACAATCAGTAATGGTGAGAGGAAAATTTGGATGAAACAAACTAGAAAGAAAACAAAATCTTTTCTTTTCCTTGAAATTGCCCTGCCCAGCCAGAGGGACAATTTTTCCACCACCAATTCATACAATCTATTGAACCTAGCATCACAGGGAAACCTCTCTTTGCGCCCACAGAAAGAAGCCTCTCCAAGTCTTCAATATTTGGATGTCGGAGATATCACCACCAGAAAAAACAGATCAACCAAGGTTGGTTGCTTTGATAAGAACAAAGGGATGCCTTTGTTCCTGTGAAAGCAACTCACCTTGGTTGCTCCATTTTTTCTGGTGGTGTTCTACAATACAATTACAGAACCAATCCATACTTTCAAGGGAGGTGGACTCGGAGATCTGTAGGTACTCATCATTACAATCGGCGGCGCCTCCATACGCGAGCATCTGCAAAGCAGCGGTTGTTTTCACGATTGGCCTGAACCCCCATTTTCCCAAAGCGTCAACCCGATGAGTGAAAAATGGATCAAATTGCTCCACCGCCTCAGCTATTCTTAAAAAAATTGGTTTCGCCATTCGGAATCGGCGCCGGAAGATGGTATCGTTGTACAGATGCTGTGGCGAAAAATAATGATGATATAATTGTTGATAACTCCCTTCAAAGTCCCGCGGTCTATTTGCCATTTTGCCAGGCTTGGATCCACCGTGAGTTATTTCATTTTCTTCAGTTTCTTCAAGTAGTAGAGTGGTGCTTTGAAGAGTGTTATATTGCTTTAGTAAATTTTGATACAAATAATTCTTTATCTCTTTTTTACAAATATTAAAAACAAAGTATTTTAGAAATGAAATTAGATAAATTGAAATACCTGAAGGCAGAACTGATTTCAATGATTAATAATATCTTAATTTAAAAAGAAAGAATAAAATAGTTTTTAAAGATATTTAATAATATTAAAAAGTAATATAAAATAATAGTTTATTAATTTTTATTGAAAAATTATTAATTAGATAGTAAATAATAATTTTTATAAATATAATATCTTATAAGAGTAAAAGTAATTTTTTAATAATGAAAATTATATTTTAATTTTTATAAATGTTTTAATGAAAATATAAAAATGATAACGATCAAAAAATTGAAAATGATTTTTAAGTTCTTTTAGTTTTTCAAAGAAAATCTTGTTGAATAAAAATGATGATTAAGGAATCAAATCAAATTGATCTTAATCATCTGAAAAAGAAATTGATCAAAAGAATGAAAACATTCTTTGATCAGCAAGAAGATTCATGATTCAAATTGAATCTTTTAATTCGTCATAGTAATCATGAATTCACATGATTACTAATGACATCATAATAATAAAAATAATATTTAAATTTTCTTTTACTCACACGAGTAAATAAAATATTAATTCCCAATGGAATCATCATGTACAGTTTTTCTTAATTTGTTTGAGTTGTTTAAATCTGTAATGGTATTTTTGTAAAATAAATATTTTATCAATTAATAAAATATATTTAATTAATTCTTAAATAAAGAATTTATAAAAATAAATTAATAAGTAACTCACTCTTTTGAGATGAGTTATTTCTTTTAAGAATAATGTCTTTATTATTTTGACACTTTGAAGAGCTGAATAAATTCTGGAATTGGATGCGGAAATAAACTGCCTTCTTCTGAAAATTATCTGGATCAATTCCTGGGTAAGTTCCATGATGAATTAAAAAATATCTTGATGTCAATTTGGAAAACCTTGATGATTTGGGATACCTTGATTGGTTGTTGGCGGAGAACGGATGTAGTGAAATGATTTGATAAAAAAAAAAAATATGGCGGAGATCGAAGGTGGTGGAGTGGATGAATCAAACTTTGAGGCGGGGGAAAGACGGGGACGAGGTTTCACATGGCCAAAGTGCTATTTTAGCACCGTGCGGTGGGAGACAAGCGCGAGGTGGGGAGCTAAAAATGCGCCGCAGTTGCCCGACTCTGGTCATTTAGGCACTCATGGGGACACCTGCGGTGGAGATGGTCTAAAGGCCCTTTTCTTCCGCAAATTTTTTGCGGCCGCCAGAGCTAACAAAACTTCCAGCTTTTCGAGCGAGCGGAGTTCACGAGAACCCCCGCAAAATTTCAATTTTTTCCCCCTCCAAAATCTCATTTTCCCTATCATCCATCGCAACGATCCTGTTTTTTTTTTTTTATTACTGCCTCTTTAATCTTCTCTTTTTTCCCATTTAGATATTATAAATTTTGTTTTTTTTCCTCTCAGTATGTTTTTTTTTCTCTCCTCTTTTCATTCATCCCCTTTTTTGGAATTTTGTCGTTCTTCATTCAAATTTTGTTTTTTTTTTCTTGGATCACTTGATCTCTCTTAAACATTTTCAAGAATTTTTTTTTCTTGCTTTATTTCTTGTCTGTTTTTCTTTTTTTTGATTGCTTTTTCAACTCATTCGCTTTTTTGGAATTGATGTTGTTATGCAAAGGCTTTATTTCTTGTCTGTTTTTCTTTTTTTTGATTGCTTTTTCAACTCATTCGCTTTTTTGGAATTGATGTTGTTATGCAAAGTTTTTTTTTCTTCACTCGCTTAATCTCTCTCAAGTTTTTTTAAATAGTTTGCTTTTGTTTTGCTTTTAGTCTATTTACTCATTCGCTTTCTTAGGCTTTGTTTTCATTATTATTTGAGCGTTTTTTTTTACTTCGTTTTGCTACTTTATCTCTATCGAAGTTTTATAAGTCACTTGCTTTGTTTTTAAGTTCAGGATGAGGAAATGTCAAAAAAGCTAAAGGGTAGTAAGAATCTTCTCAAAATTTTGAATCTAGCAGTGGAAAGAGACAAAGCAAAAATTGTGTGACTTAGGCAGATGTGGTTTTAATCATTCTCTGAGGTAGGCTAGAGATTGCATTCGAAGAGAGAGAGAGAGAGAGAGATAAGAGTTGTTTACAACATTATGGTGGTGGAGGTTCTGGGACAGGTTCTGGAGGGGGAGGAGGAGCTGGTTCTTCACTGGGTGGTAGCGGGGGTGCAGCCACAGGTGCAGAAGGGGGTAATACAGGCTGCTGCATCGGCTGGGAATGTTGAAGAGTAGCTGCCATTGGATTCACTCCGCCAGTCGCGTGTGCCTGTTGTTGGTATTGTAAATATTGCTGATACCATGCTGTATACTCAGGTCTTAAATTGGTCAGTTCGTGCACCACCATCGTTTGTGAACATAATTCAAACCATCAGTAAACTTTCAATTATCACCAAGAGAGATGAAGAGAAAAATATAAGCAAAAAGAGGCGAACGAGTTGAAATAAGCCCTTTGCTCTGGCGTCATTGTTTGAGCTTGTTGGGCATAGTATTGTGCATAGTATGAAGAATAATCTTGTTCAGGATTGCCTGGACCTGAGGCGGCAGAAGTAGAATGAGGATGTGTCGAAGGTGGGACTGGTGCTTCTCCCATGGGTAGAGGAGGTGCATCACTAGAAGGTGGTGGTGGTGCGTCCCCTGAGGGTGGCAGGGGTGGTTGACCATATTGTTGGGGCATTTGCTTCAAGATTCATGAAAGATTAGTATTGTAAAGATTTTCTGTCATTGAAATTATAAACAAAAAAACTAACTCCCGGAGCGCCTGGCATCTGTCCACCTTGACCTGGGGCAAGACCAAATCCCATATACATGGGTTGATTAACTACTGGTGTATTATATTGCGCTTGAGTTTGATCATTCAATGTCTTAGCTTCGGCCCACTTTTCTTTTACCACTTCAAGTAAATCCTCTGCTAATTCTTTCGCCCGGACATTTTGCGTATCATCTGGTCCACTATATACAAAATGTAAAAATAAAATGGGGTAATTGTTAATTCTTAACGCCCCTGTTTTAGCTCAAATGGGCTAGGGCGAAAGTTGCGTGCAAATTATTGCTGACGTGATATTAATGTGCATCGGCTCAGTAGATTCTGTTCCTGTGTCACTTTCGTAGAATCCAGAGCCAACACCTTTGATCTGAACTCGTGAACCAGTTTCGCTTTGAATGTATTTTACAAACATACCCTGCAACATTCCAAAGAACATTTGTCAATGTCTCAATCAATGTTTTTTTAAAAAAAGGAAAAGCAAGCAAGCAAAATAAAATAAAATAACTTGCACACTGCAAAAAAAAACGGGCTCAACTAGAACCAGTTGAGCCAGTTTTTTTTTGCAATGTTAACGCACCCCAGGTCCTACCACTTTAGCTCGAACATTAAAGTTGCGGAGATTTTCGAGACCAATCTCGAGTTTATGTTCTGGCCATTTTTGCCTTTCTCTGGGCTCGCGTCTCTCTCTTCGTTGGTGTACAAAGCTGAATTTTACAAAAAAAGAAAGTAAATGATTGAGTGTGATTTCTCGATTAAAATCTGACCTTGCTCACGGCGCTTCTGTAAGGGGTCCTAGGTCTTGTTCAATGAGCTCATTAACTTTTGCAATCCCTTTGTCAAGTATTTCTTGGCTGGTGGCTGTGAGGTGTAGGTACAGCGGAGGATCACGATCGTGGGCTTTAGTTCGATCTGGGTACCTGTGAATTGGATTTTTATTAGAATATAAATGAATAAAAAAAAGGTGGATAAAAGACGGACCATTGACCCTTGGTGGTAACAGAGCAGCCCGTTTCTGCTTGAATCTGTTTTTATTATATTTTTTGGGCACAAAGAAGAAAAAAAAGTAAGAAATAAATTTAAACAATAAGCGAGTGAGAAAGTTTAGCTACTTCAGCTTGAGTGGGTCCTTTAGTTAGTAAATAACGATTTCTTTGATCGTTGATGTCGATATCTTTGACGAATTCAGGATCGTTAATTTCCGCTAAAAAAATAGGAAATGGATGAAAGATTGATCATGAAATGAGGTAAGCCGCTAGGATTGGGCTGGAAAGACCAGCTGGTGGATAAAAACTAATGTAAAGGATTTTCAACATAATAGTTATTAAACGATGATATTCACGCTTGTCTTTTTCATATTTAGGTGGATCGTTAGATTTGGCTTTGACTGGAGTGGGTGCATATTGGGCAGCGATTCGGGCAGCGATAGCAGCTATGAAATTTAATTTATTTATAATTTAAGTGGGGTAAGCTGTTTTAAGTATTTTTTGAGTTGAAGGATGATTAGACTGACCAGCTGCATCGGCAGCCCCATTTGATTCTGGAAGGGTATCATTAGGAGTGTTAGATTCTTCGGTCTTTGGTTTTGTGTTGACTCCTCCATCGGGTCCACTATCCCATTTACGTTTCCTCTCAGACATGAGACTGAGATCTGAGAGTTGACTTGATTGAAGTTGAAAGTTTTAATTTTTGATTTTATTTTTTAATTTTATTTTTTCAAATTTTGATTTTTAATTTCGTGAAAAGTAAGAAACTTTTATATTTTATTCACTGATCGAATGAAAATGTTGAATAATCGTTGATGAAATGTTCACTTTCTTCTATCATTCACAGGAATAAATCATGACAGCATCAAATATTTTATCTGAGATAGATGCTATCTTTGCTAAAAGAGGACAACAAAGCGGTCCATCAAAGACACCGAAGAAACAAAAACAATCTAACCATCTGACAACATCAATTGAATTGAAATCTAAAATAAATCAAACTCAAGATTCTAAAAATCCAAGTCTGAATCAGAAAGCTAAAACAAAAAGAAAGCTTAATGCTGAAAATAGAACAGAAGATGCTCAAGTTATAATGGACCCCTCTCAAGAGATCTTGAAAAACACAACTGCAATCAATCAAAATCCTAAAATTCCTCTAAGAGAAGATGAAATCGCCTTTCGAGATTCTAGGGGTAAAAGTTAGTATATCATGTATTCTATTATCTCAAAAAAAAACCCAAGCCCAATTCACCTCACAAACCATTATAAAATAATCAGATGAAATCAACCTTGCGCTTTTTGGATACTAGAACAAAAGTATCTCAACGATAAACTCACCTAATAATATCTTGTCATCTTAATAGGACCAAGGACTGATGATGGCTTACCAATCTATTCAGTGGAAGAACTTAAAATCGGATTAGGTGGAGGTCTGTATTCTACCGCTTCATTTATTTATTTTTTAAAAAAGCTGATTTCATTTCGTCGCAAATAAATATCTTCATTCATCTTGAGCAGATACTCCAGAGTGTCCATTTGATTGTCAATGCTGTAAGAAATTATTTGATCTTTTTCATATATCTTATGTCGCCCTTTCGCACAACAATTTCATTCCCTTAGAGGTTCAGTTTTAATCATTCATTCAATTAATTTTTTTTTTTTTTTTTAAAAAAAAAAAAAAATAGGTTTCTAAACGTCCTTGAAGAAAAATTGTCATACGCCTCTGTGTAATCATCACAAAAACCACAAAGGTAAAAGTAAAGAACCAATGTTGGATATAGTTTCGATGAGCAGGAGACAACTTAACTCCCATCATTCGGTTATTTTGTAAATTGATCGATCGCATAATTTTATAGTCTAGATACCTCCTTCCTATGCTTATGCCAGGAGAGCTTCCTGAATCACCAAGAGCTCCCTGAATCTCCAAGAGCTCCCTGAACCACCAAGAGCATAGCTGTGGTGCTGTGAGTGAATTTCCAAGTAATTCAGGTCGGTATTAGTGCGTTGAATTGATTTGCAGCATTGATCGCAGAACCACTTTTTCTGTGAGCATTTGCATTCATACAGCTAAAATGCTATATCAACTAAACTATGGCTAGCTAAATGTATGCAATTGACCTGCCAGGTGTGTTACTTAATGGTTACCTTTTTTTTAAAAAAAAGGGTGCAACGCACTATGAATATACATTCTTGATTGAAGTGCAAGTCTCATCACATTGCCAACACACAAGATAAATTGGTTTCAAATAATCTGAGTGGTTTCCAGCATGAAAAGGAGCAGGTAAAAGAAAAAGATAATGGTAAGCTTGATAGTCTGATAAAGTGTGAATGGAAGTATGGGGTTTGTGATTGATCTCATAGCTGATGAAACAGATGACGATAAAAAGTGGAAACAATTTTTTGTTTTGTTTCATGGCTTCTATTCCATCAGAGCTATTTCCACTATACTCTTACACTTTGTATCTAATTTCCCTTGCCTCTCCATCTGTACAGGAAGATCAAATGAAAATATTCTGAGAATAATGATTTGCAATTCATCCCACAGACTTCAGCTACTTATCAAACTTATGTTAAGGGTTTTTTTGTCTCCTGTGTCCCCTAAAATTGTACCTGATGTGACGTTTCTTTCGGCAAATTGATGCAAGAAACACCAGCAGGATATGTTGAAATTATTTGATTCAACTCAATAATTTATTAGGGTGTGTCAAAGATAAATTTTTCCAAAAACTAAATGGCTAATTTCAGCCAAACTGGAAATTGAAAAGGATTTGTTTTTGTTTCAGCAACTACTGCATCCAATCCACATGTATGAAAAAAAAAAAAAAATTAATGACTAGTTTGGCTGAAATCAGCCATTTGGTTTTTTCAATTGGTCTTATTTAGTTAAGTTTGCTGGCATGTTATTTGATTTGTATTTCAAGTATCACTAATCAAGGACAAACCTCAAGTAAACTCTAGTATATCAAGTTTATCAAACTCAAGTAGCCACCAGATTCAGAAGTCACCAGTCTATCTATTCGAGTTTTTTTGTCCAAGTTTTTAAAGAAATTGGCCCCTCAAGATTAATATCCTTGGGGTGTAAGCTCAAGCACATTTTATTTATCTTGCTGTCCATGAATTAAGAAGAATAAAATGAAATATGCAATGCTGTATAGCTCAATTATTAAATAATCATATTTTTCTTTTTCTTTCTCATTCTGATTTATCACTTAAGTCCTGACCACATTGTCCCCCCATTTTGCCAGGAAGTTAGTTCCTCTTACTTTTCTATTAAATCTTGTTTGTGTATGGGGGAAATTAAACTCACAGGTTCTTCAATTGATAAAAACCAGGGGCCTTTCCTGAGCTTGGTCTATTCCCCCTGGATCAACTGGATTTAATTTTAGCCCCCATCCTGTGCCACAATTTCAAAAGGATCACTAGACTACAATAAAAAGTTGAGCAACTGGCTGCACTTGACATGTGAGTTGCCTTTGTGCAACTTGCATGTCAAGTGCAGCCAGTTGCTTGACTTTTTATTGTAGTGCTAGTATGTGAGATTAACCAAGCCCAAGGAACATCAGCAGGATACTAAAAGATTTAATAGGAATTCAAATTGAAACTGAAAATAAGATGTTGGATACGAATATGAATACAAAAAGGGTATTGATTTCCGCACACGGTCAAACCGCGTTTACACACGGTTTGGGACCGCCAGGGGACGTCGGATTTTTTTTTTTTTCAAATATTTTTACAAAATACTTTTAATGGTTCTAAAATTACCAAATTTTTTCCCTAGTACCTAGTATCCTGAGCCCCCCTGCTTCATATTCTGAAGTTTTTAGAGCCAAAAAAAATATGGAAGTACTCCATATATAGGGATTACACAAAATCAAAAAAAAATGGAAAAAATATAGTTAATGCGGGAAATATGGGCTAAAAATTTTATCACATGTATTTTAACCCTATTGGAATGTGGGATAAAAATTTCATCCACGGGGAAGTAAAAAAAAATATCCTTTACGTTTACTTTTGCAAGAAATTTGGTTAATGTACCAAAATTTTGCAAAAGTAAACGTAAAGGATACTTTTTTTTCTTCCCCGTGGATGAAATTTTTATCCCACATTCCAGTAGGGTTTAAATACATGTGATGAAATTTTTAGCCCATATTTCCCGCATTAACTATATTTTTTCATTTTTTTTTTTGATTTTGTGTAATCCCTATATATGGAGTACTTCCATATTTTTTTTGGCTCTAAAAACTTCAGAATATGAAGCAGGGGGGCTCAGGATACTAGGAAAAAAAATTTGGTAAGTTTAGAACCATTGAAAGTATTTTTTAAAAATATTTGAAAAAAAAAAAAAATCCGACGTCCCCTGGCGGTCCCTAACCGTGTGTAAACGCGGTTTGACCGTGTGCGGAAATCAATACCCTTTTTAACAATATTTGAAAAAAAAAAAATCTGACGTCCCCTGGCGGTCCCAAACCGTGTGTAAACGTGGTTTGACTGTGTGCGGAAATCAATACCCTACAAAAAAAACATAATATGAATATAAAAAACACATAATTAGAATATAAAATAAAAATAATAAGAATATAAAAGAAACATAATAAGAATATAAAAGAAACATAATAAGGCAGTGTTTGGCAGTGTGATTATTCCACAATAAATATTGCTTTTTTTGTGACATGTTTGATGACATCTGATTATGACACTGCCAAACGCAGCCTAAGAATATAAATAACACCTGAAAACAGAAGGTGCATTGTAGATAAAAATAAATATGTAATTTAAGTAGGGGGTTGATTTTTGGACCACCCAAAAACTGGCATGCACCAACTTTTGATGTCAGGAGGCTGTTGTGGAAAGAAAAACCGTGCCTGTACATAGAGAAGCCTTTCCACATGTTCCTGAACTCAATGTTGTAAATTGTCAATCTGTTCTCTCTTAAGTGTCACTCACATGTCACTAATTTCACCGCTCACTCAATCTCAATTTATCTTCACTACTAATTATTTTTTTAACAATAAATAAATTAAATTCAAAACCAATCAAAATCACTCAACTCGACTTCAAACTTCTAATCCTCAACTTCAATCAACAACTTAATTACCAATCTTTCTTTTCTTATTTTGTGCTTCTCCTTTCTTTTCTATTTCATCTTATAATTTCTATTCAATCAACAACTGTATCTCTGGTGAGATATTATTCTTCTTCTTCTCACCTTTAATCATCTCAAGATAAATCAACTAACTCTTAACAAACTCAGCATCTCTATTCAAAATTAGTCAATCAAATCCCAATCCCAAAGTCTTTCAATTTAACTCATCAATTCTCAGTGTTGAGTTTGTTCTCTTTCTTTTTATTTAAAATTCTAAATGTCTTTCTTTCTTATTCAAATAATTCTAACTCATTATTTTGTTTTCGCTTATTGCTCTTAGAAATATAATTCTTTAAATTAAATCAATCTTATACGGTTAAAAGCCGAACACCAATGGAATGGATGCTTCGAATTCGAATTCGAGCATTACAGGAGCAATAAGTCGGGGGAACACTGAGGACTGGTACACTCAAATAGCAACGAAAGCAGCGGTCAAGAATATTCCGAAGTTAAACGAGGAAAATCATGCGATCTGGGTCGACAAAATTTCTTTACTCTTTGAGCTTTGCGGGGTATATATACAACTCAAAGCGAATCAGGCTCTCAGTGAAAAGGAAAATAGGGAGACAGTCTTCATGATCTTGGCAAAAATTGACCATAAAACTCAAAGTACAGTTGTAAACTTATCAAATGCAAAGAACACGGCGAAACTTTGGACAGATCTTAGGAAAAAGTTCGCCTCATCTCAAATGGCAAACAAGGTGTGAATCTTTATGGATTTTCTTTGGCTACCATGCAAAGAAGATGAAACAGAGACATTCATTACAAAAATTCATGTTCACTTGAAGAAACTAGCTTCAGTAGGATTTCAGCTACCTGAAGACGTAATTGTGTATCTAATATTGTTCAAATTTCCAAATTTGCTTGCTGCTCTAAGACAGCAAATCATGCACTCCGAAACAGAGATCACACCAGATGTGGTTTTAGGCCACTTAACTCAAACAGACAATGAAATGAAGGCACAATCAAAAGAAAAGAATCCAATTTCATCTTCCACTTCACTTTATTCAAACAAAAATCAAAATGAAAAGAAGAAAGCGAATGGATGCACAGATCAATTCCATAATCCAAAGGCTGACCACGCGGAGGAACAATGTTGGCATATACATCCAACTCTTGCTCCAGAATGGTGGCAAGATCAACAAGCCAAGTGGAAAAAGAAAATGAATAAATCCACAAATTCAAATACGTCAAACGTTGCTCATTACTACTTGCTAATTTCACTCATTGCAAATAATACTATGTTAGATCATAATTTAATACTGGATAGTGGTGCCTCGGCACACATCTTCAACTCATCAGACTTCTTCACTACATTGAATCCGGTAGAAAATGACTGCATCAAAACCGGAAAGGAAGGAGCTTCAATGTCAATCAAAGGAAAAGGAAGTGTAGTACTTCAATGGAACAACATAAAGGTTGAGCTAAAAGATTGTGTATTCGTACCTGAGATTGTTTTTAATTTGATCAGTCCGGGTGCGTTAATAAATCGTGGATGCTTTCTGAAATCAGAAAAAGGATCGTTTGCTGTATTGAAAAATAATAATCAAATTTTTCAAGGCGAAATCTTCAATAATTTATTTACCATCAAAAAGCCGACCTTGATTGGATTCGGAAACAAAAGAATGTTTCATACATCTCTCTCAGAGTTACATCAATCCTTCGGACACGCAAGTATCGAACAAATAAAACAATTTATCAATGTGAATATCTCAAAGAATGAAATAGACACTTTTCAGTGTGAAGATTGCACTTTTTCTAAAATTACTAAACAGCCCTTCAAAAATTCATCAACACCAACAACTAAAGTTTTTGAACAAATTCATATCGATCTTATGGGCCCAATTCACCCTATGTCAAAGGGGCATCACAATTACATCCTCACGCTAGTCGATCATTACTCGGGATACATCAGTGGATTTCCTCTCTCATCAAAAGATCAAAATTTTGAAGTTTTGAGTCATATTCTTAATCAGGAAAAGGCTTGCTTAGGTTACTATCCAATACGAAGTTTGTTCAGACGGAGGTGGTGTGGTGAGTTTTGCTCAAACTCTCTTGAAAATTTCTTTAAATTAAATCACATCAATCACTTAGTTTCTGAACCATACCACCCAGAGCACAATGGAAGAGCTGAAAGAGCAAATAGGACAATAGCTGAATCTGTCCGGTCAACTATCAGATCTTCAAAATTGCCAAAGAACTACTGGCATGAAATCATCAAAGCATGTTGTTTGGCACTCAACTTAATTCCGAACAAGAAAGACGCCGTATCACCTTATGAATTAGTTCATAATAGGAATCTGCCAAACTCATATCTCAAGCCCTTAGGAATCAAAACCATCTATCTAAATCTATCTCCAAGAACTCGTGGGAAATTCGACGAGAAGGGACTTGAAGGCAAGCTAGTTGGATTCAATCCTGCTCTGCTATCATATAGGATTCTCTTACCTAACGGTGAAGTAATATCATCCAAGCACGTAAAATTTATAAACAAATTTGAACAATCAGAAAATTCAGAAAACTTCGATCTCAACATCCCAATGAAATCGGAAAATATGAAAGAATCTCAAGTGACTCAAGAAGAGGAAAGTCAGGAGATTCCCCCTCCTGGTGATCCCAATCA
>KN362614.1:0-10961 GCA_000785685.1 Uromyces viciae-fabae | reverse complement strand
GTGGAGGAGGGTTTTTTATTGATAAGATGAATGTCTGGTTTCAAATCATTGAAAATAGAGACAGAGTTAATATGATGAGAAGTTAATATGACGAGAGATAAAAAAATTGAAATGAAAAAAAAAAATGAAATCAGATATTGCCAGGTTGAGCTCTGACCATTTTGTTTTGGCATTGTTGCTTTTGAAAGTGTGTGGGCTAATGTTCCTAGAGCATCTCCACCGCGGGTGTTAAATCGGGTTGTAAACCTCAATTTACCACCCGCGCCCCAAAAATCCGTTCCACCGCAGATCGCAAACCAAGATGGTATTTCTACCAAACCATCCAAAATTGCTAGAGGATATGTAGATCTACATATCCTCTAGCAATTTTGGATGGTTTGGTAGAAATACCATCTTGGTTTGCGATCTGCGGTGGAACGGATTTTTGGGGCGCGGGTGGTAAATTGAGGTTTACAACCCGATTTAACACCCGCGGTGGAGATGCTCTAGGAACATTAGCCCACACACTTTCAAAAGCAACAATGCCAAAACAAAATGGTCAGAGCTCAACCTGGCAATATCTATTGCAGTTCAACGTGCTCAAGAGAAGCTAAAGACAAATCCAAATTAAAAATATCCAACAGGAATCATTGCTGACCTCTACAAGTTTAACAACCTTTGACTACAGTACACTTTATCTGGAACACCAAAACCTAGCTTGACTGCATCCCATGAAACTGTAATCTCTTCAATAAGAAGGGTTCCACCCCCCGATCCTACCAAGCCATCAATTCCTTGTAGTGGAATTTATCATGCTCGCGAAATTGCACAGCAAGCAATTTACGTTTTGAACTTTAAAGAAATCTAAAACAGAGAAGGAAATAAAAAGAATCATAAATCAATCCTTGATAACATTCAACTTTGTCGTAAACTTTTCCAATGGGCTTCAACTCAAACTGTTGGTGCGGTGAGTACAACTTTCAAATCTTTCTCATACAATTTTGTATAAATCACTAAATTTAATCACCATTGAGTTAGATTACTCCAATATCATTCCGCAACCATTTTCTAAACCATACCTTTCCTTCTTTCAACATCACACAAAACATCAGCCGGAAGACCACAACAAAATGGATGTATAAGCTTGGATTTAGCCCTCAGGAATACCACAAATCAATCTATTTTGACGGGCATGAGCGTGATGATGTTGTAGAATCAAGAATCAAGTACATCAAATGGTACAAAGAACTGCGGAAATTTTCTCAACTATATGGTGGTGAACAGCTTGAAACTTCAATACCTGTTGATCCTGAAATTCTTGATGATCAAAAAGAAACTGTTTTCATCTATCACGACGAGTCAAAAGTGCACAAAAAAGAAAGACCAAGGGTTGCGCGGTTACTACCTGGAACAAGCAAAATAGGCTCAAAAAAAAATGGGCGGCTCATTCACATATCTGATTTCATACTTGAATCGACTGGAAGATTAATAACCTCAAGCAACCGGGTTGAAAATTCTAGTAACACAAACAACATGACCAATGCTGCTACTGTTATCTACCCAGGGGCAAATGGGGATAAGTGGTGGGACATGGATCAGTTGTGTGCCCAGGTAACCAATAAGGCCATCCCCATCTTTAATCAAACACATCCGAATTCCGTCGCAGTCTTTGTTTTTGATTGTTCCTCTGCTCATGGAGCCTATTCACCAACCGCTTTGCATGCTCAAAATATGAATCAGAATGTTGGCAGGAAACAAGCTTGGATGAGGGACTCAATAATTCCCTCTGATGATCCTCATATACCTCACCACCTCCGTGGAGCAGTACAGAGCTTTGTTTACAGTCAAGATCTCCCAGACCCTACCCAAGCAGGGAAACAAAAAGGTGCACGTGTCATTTTAGAAGAGTGTGGTCTCTGGCAGCACTAAAGTAATAAAATATCAGAATATGGACGACCACCATTAAACTACCGGTGTAAATCTTGCAAGAGCTCAGCCATTCAAGAAGATGGCAGCCGTTGATCTGACCATTTAATCAAAGAAGTCAAAGCCAATGGTTACTTCTTGTCACATGAACAGTGTGTTCAGGAGATCATTCAATCCGAAGAATCTCAGAATTCTCAACTTATAGACAATCAGACAGGGAATGAATCCCATAAAATACCACCAACTGGACCTCAAGATAGCTTGCCCTGCTGTTGGTTCAATATTATTCAGCTTCAATCTGAATTCCAAAACAAACGACCATTGCTGCAAATGATCATTGAGGAGGCTGGGCACATATGTCTTTTCCCGCCCAAATTCCATTGCGAGTTGAATCCAATTGGGTTATTTTGGTCATTCATCAAACAAGGTAAGCTTCGAGTTTCTGTCTATCCCGAGTACAATCACAAATTGACTTTTTGTACACTCTCAGCATATCAACAAGAAACCTACCTTTGCAAAACCTTTGCAGAATACAGAGGACTGTTCAACAGGATCCGAACAACCTGCCCTCTCAGTACCATCCGCAAGTACATCTGACGGATTGATAGGCAAATTTCTGCATATGATCAAGTTTACAACGGTCCTCTATCTGTTGCCTTGATGAATAAATATAAGTCTCATTGATGTATTCTTCGTCGGGCAGCGATGAACATTGACATCCTTATAACATAGTCTCTCTTCTCATTTGACTACATGCAATTAATCCAAAAAATTCAAAACCATTACATTTCTGAATATGATTGTTAACCGCTCCAGTCCGAGGCTGGCCAATAGGTATGTACACATTTATGAGGCTAAGTCCATAGCTATAGGCTCATGGGCACATAACTATGGCTTATGGAGTCTAACTCCATACCTATGGGCTTAAAGGGTCTAACTCCATACCTATGGGCTTAAAGGGTCTCTCTAAGCCCATATGTTCGTAATAATGGATGAAAAAAAAAAAAAAAAACGCAGCAGGAGCTTAGCCCCTATATCTGCTGAAGCTCTGACCTCCCAGGAGCTCAAATCTATCGTCAAAATGAATGCGCGACCCCCGATCCCAATGAACATTGGGCCCGCTGGTTGCAAACTCATTTTGGTGGGAGATGTGTACAGTAACATGGGTTCCGCCACTGTACCAAGGACATGTATGAGATCTCATGATGCATGCATTTAAACTGGCAAATCTTATTGTATTTTCCCAATCTCACGCCCATAGGGATTATTGTGAGGTTTGGGGTATTACCTTCCGTAGAAAACTATTGCACTGCTATTGAATTTCTCAGAGGTATCAAATGGACTTATATCTGTTTCAATAAATAAATTTCAATCAGATTTTTAAGAAAAGTGAAACCAAAATAACACCTTGCAAAGATTTCCATAATCCTACAACTACCATTTTATGTTTGAACAAAATACAAGATAAAGAAAATTAAAGAAAAAAATCAAAAAATCATAAAAGAAAATAAAACACCAACTAAATAGGAAATACTAGAATTTTATAGAATCATGAGAAATTAAAACTAACTTAGATTTTACCCTAACTGAAATTTCTAGAAAAGAAATATAATCAAAATTATAATCAAATTTGTTACAAAATATGATCAATCTTATACTCCCCGCCCTTTATTATTATTTTTATTCTTACCCTTAAAATCATCTGATTTCTCTAAGTAATGCTGAAAATTTCTTAAATAAGTATGCAAATAAACTGGTAAATGATCCTCAAGAACCCACGTATCTTTTCCTGGTGTTGAATTATGCCATTGCAAAAGATATTCTTCCCTACCCTTAATTATCCAATTGAATACCTGACTTAACTTTGACCAATCCACCACCTGACCTTTTACATAGTAGGATTGCTTAACTCCTTCCAAAACTTTCCTCTTTTTGACGATACTTGAAGAATAATATTTAGTTACTAAATTCACATTTCATACTGGGTGCAGTTTTGGTTATTCCCAAGAAATATCCAACCTGACCACATTAGAACCTACCATTTCTATAACCTTAAAAGGTCCAATATACCTGAATCTAATTTTGAATTCATTCTTTGAGTCTGTAAAAATTTCCTGAGCAATAAAACCAAATCGCCTGGCTGATATTCTGGTGCAGATTTTCTGTGAGGATCATAATAAGTAGCTTGTCTGTCAGCTTGCTACAATGTTAAGCAAGCCAACGTATCTAAAAATATCTAAATTAAAAATATATAATAATCAAGAAAACATCTTAAAAGAAATAAATATACAATAATCCCTTATTTAAGCATCAAACCTTAAAATATTATTGCATATTTAGAATCCTTGACAAAAAACAACCCAAGTCACCCAGCCAAAGTATGGGCTAAAATCAACTCCTTCTATTTCTTATTTAATTATTAAGAGAAAATTAGAAGGAAACCCTCTTAAACCCCTCGAATGAGACGTCATGAATACTCAATTTTATGTATTAAAACAAGTTAATACATAAAATTGAGGTGTTGTGTATAGTTTAAGAGATAAATGCATATTGGCAATACTGCCAAATGATGCGGAAGATCACATAATCATCCCCTGACACCAATGACATGAATTTCAGTTGGCTTATGTAAACCAATTGACAGGTCCCACGGGCCCTGACGGGCCAAAACTGCTTTTTTTGAAATAACAGACAAAACAACGCAATAATACTCCCATAGACCTTTGAAAAATAGAAGTGTCATGTAAATATGCCACACTATGGAAGCTTCCATTTTTCCTTGATAAAAAAAGCTAGTCTTACCCCAAGGAAAAATAGAAATAACCATGGGAAAAGAAAATCAATATGAAAAGTATTTTTTCAAATATCAATTAAGCAGGAGAAATGACATATTTACTTCAAAAAATCATACCACTGTCATTTCAATTGATAAAAATAAAGAAAAATCACACAGATCATCCTTGGAAGACATATTTCCAAGGATTAATCCCTCAAGTACAGATCATGTACCATCTTCATTTCACATTGCCCACAGAACTGATCAATTACCTGCATAATGCAGCCTACAATCTGTGAGATATTTACATACTAATAAAAGCGGCCCATGAGGATTGAAAATGATATAAATAGAGCTCTATTATTGTCCTCTCATTCCCCATCACTTACTACAGCTTGCAATTGTCAAAATATTTTGATAAAGAAAAGAAAAATTAATCACAAAGAAAATTGTGAGTTAAAAATTTATACATCTGCAAGAATTAAAATACGCAGAATAATTAATTAATACATAATTTTCATTATTTTAGGTTTCAATAAATCACCTAAAAAATTACAGAAATAATTTATTAATTATTTTTACCACCAAAACAATAGTTGAAGATTTTTATTTAAAATCATTCTTAAAAAATAAAATAAATAAAAATAATTATGAATTAAACTAACTATTTTTATGTTCTTATTTCTTTTTAAATTAGATTGATTTAAAATCAATTAAAAATATTCATTAAATAAATTATTATTATCATTTTTAATTTTACCATTTTCTGATTGAAAATGATGTAACGATAATGAAATATTATATTTTACCATATTCAATCTTGATCGGTTTAATCATGATCGAATATGATGTCATATTTTATTTTCTTAAAAATCATGATGTCATGATTTAACCACAGCCGGAAAAATATTTTTATTCTTAATTTTTGCTGTTTCTATTTTTAATCATTTTAGATTGATAACCAAAAATATTTTAATCATTAACATATCATTAATCATCAAAAAAATTATCTTTAAAATAACATAAAATTATTATTCTATATTTATTAAATCAAAATTTATTTTATTAACAACTTTATTAATTAACTTTATCATTTTACCATTTTCTGATTGAAAATGATATAACGGTAATGAAATATTAAATTTTACCATATTCAATCTTGATCATTTTAATCATGATCAAATATGATGTCATATTTTATTTTCTTAAAAATCATGATGTCATGATTTAACCACAGCCGGAAAAATATTTTTATTCTTAATTTTTGCTTTTTCTATTTTTAATCATTTTAGATTGATAACCAAAAATATTTTAATCATTAACATATCATTAATCATCAAAAAAATTATCTTTAAAATAACATAAAATTATTATTCTATATTTATTAAATCAAAATTTATTTTATTAACAATTATATTAATTAACTTTATCAACATTAACCATAATTAATTCTTAAATTTTTATTTTTATTTTTAATTAACTTAAATTATCATCTTGTTCTGTTTACCCTACCTTGTTTTTAGGCATTTTTATTTCTTTATATTTTTCATTATCATTATTTTTATTTTTACAAAAACAGAACACAAAAGTAATTTAATCTTTGTTTTTAGTTGCTAAAATTTTACAGATTTACAGTCTCGAAAGCTCAAAAACGAAGAAATCAAATTAAAAACAAGGATAGGACGAGATAATGTCTGATTTTAATGATGCAAAAGATAATAGAAATTTAATTTCAGTTCCTAAACTATCAAAAGAAAATTATACGATTTGGAAGAAAGATATGATAGTGTTATTATCATGCAAAGACCTTTATAAATACTGTTTACACAGATTTACAGTCTCGAAAGCTCAAAAACGAAGAAATCAAATTAAAAACAAGGATAGGACAAGATCATGTCTGATTTTAATGATGCAAAAGATGATAGAAATTTAATTTCAGTTCCTAAACTATCAAAAGAAAATTATACGATTTGGAAGAAAAAGATGATAGTGTTATTATCATGCAAAGACCTTTATAAATACTGTTTAGATTCTAAATTTAATGAAGATGATCCTAATATTAAAAGAGAAGTAATTAAAACTGCCAGAATTATTGGCTCTCATATGGAAGACAACTTATATAACACAATAGTTACTGAATCAAAACAATTTGATCCTTTTTATTTATGGAATACTATTAAAAATGAATTAGCCGGTTAACTGTCTAAAGTTTATGCCGTGTCTGTAATATTTGGCTAAATATTACATTAACCAATGATTTAAGTGATTATATTTATAAAGTAGAAAGCTGTCTCAGGGAATTCGACACAATTGGCTTTGATATGCCACAGAAAATAATTAGCTGTACACTTATTTCAAGCATAACAAGCAGAAGACCACACGTTATGGAATCCTTGCTTATGGATGACAAGACTTTAGCTACTCCTGACGCCTTATTTTCTAAACTTAAAAACATAGCTTTAAATGATAAAACTCAAATCATTCATTATACTATTGCAGATAATTCTAATAGTGTTATGTATATGAATAATAACAATAATAGTAATTACAATAATAATCAAAGAAATTTTAAAAGACCACCTCCAGGATGTAAAAATGGACATCATAACCCTGAAGCAAATCATCCTACTCAATCATGCTGGGCTTTACATCCAGAATTAAGACCCAATAAAAATAATTATAATAAAAAATTTAAATCATATGCTCAATTAAATTATCAACAAAATTTAAGAAATAGAATTACAAATCAAAATAAATCATCAAACTCAGATGATTTTGCTACGCCATCCTATGCTAATTGTGCTTCAGAAATTTTAGAAGGAACCAAATTTATTCTTGACTCTGGAGCTAGTCATCATATATTTAATTCATTAGAATATTTTCAATGTAATCAAAATATTAACATTAAAATAATGACAGGAAATAAAAATTCTATTTTAAATGTTAGAAGGAACCAAATTTATTCTTGACTCTGGAGCTAGTCATCATATATTTAATTCATTAGAATATTTTCAATGTACTCAAAATATTAACATTAAAATAATGACAGGAAATAAAAATTCTATTTTAAATGCTTTGAAAATTTGAAATGTTATTTTAAAATTTAAAGAAGGGACATTTTTATCATTAAATAATGTACTATATTTTCCAGAAGCATCTAGAAATTTAATCTCTTTTAGTAAAATATTAAATAAAAGCGCTAATATAGCAAGAAATAATAATGACTGTAAAATTAAAATAGATAATATAGTTTTATATTGTGATCTTTATAATAAAATTTTTGAATTAGTGGACGATATTAAACCTTTTCAATTACATTTATATTATCATAATATTAAAAATAATGTATCTGATTTTGAATTATGGCATAAAAGATTTGGCCATGCGGGTTCATCAAGATTAAAAATTTTAATTTCATCTTTAGACTTAACAAAAACAACATCATGTCATGCTTGTTCAAAAGGAAAAATAACTAGAAAACCGTATAAAAATCATTTCAACAAAGCTAATCATCCATTAGAAATTATACATGGAGATTTAATAGGTCCTATAATACCTTCTACAAACGCTAGCAAGAGTTATATTTTAATATTAATTGATCAATACACAGGATATATAAATACTTCTTTATTAAAGAATAAATCTGATACTATTGATAATTTTATAAATTTTAAAAATTTCTTTGAAAAACAAACAAGTTTTACTATTAAAAAATTTATATCAGACGGAGAGGGAGAATTTTGTAGTAATAACTTCAAAGAATATTTTAATACTGAAGGCATACAACACAATATTTCACCCCCTTATACGCCGCAAAATAATGGCTACGCAGAAAGAGAAAATAAAACTATCTTAAATATGACAAGGTGCATGCTTCAGCAAGAAAATTTATCCCAAGAATGGTGGGGAGAAGCAGTAAAGACTGCAACTGCAACCACCAACTGTTTACCTTCAGTTTATAACAATAGAAGATCATCTATTGATTTGATGTTTAAATTTAAACCGGATCCAATATTTTTCAAACCTTTTGGATGCCGAGCATGGGTAGTAAAACCTGATCAACTTGGTCAACAAAAATTTGATGCAATTAGTTGGGAAGGAATCTTTATTGGATATTCGAATGATTTTTCTACTTACCGAATAGTCCGGATTAATGATAAACAAATATTTTTAACGAAACATGTCTATTTTGAGGAAACATGTTTTCCTTTTCTAAAACCTTTAAATCCAAGCTTTAATTCTATGAAAGATCATAAATTTCCAGAATTTTATGAATTAGAAGCTCCATTACCTTTTATAGAAGTTGATTTACCTATAGAAGAAGAAGCAAAAGAAAATTTTCAGAAACGTAAAGCAATAAAAGACATTAATCTTAAAATTGACAAATCAAATATTATTAATTCATCTAGAATTAGAAAACCAGTTATTTTATTCTCAGACGTACCAAAATCTCATAATCAAGCAATTTAAAGTGAAGAAGCAGATTTATGGAAAAAAGCTGAAGAAAAAGAAATACAAAATATGAAAAATTATGATGTATGGATTGAAAGAACAAGAAAAGAAAGTGATCAACCAATACCATCAGTCTGGGCGCACAGAAAAAAACATGAATTAGAAGCTCCATTACCTTTTATAGAAGTTGATTTACCTATAGAAGAAGAAGCAAAAGAAAATTTTCAGAAACGTAAAGCAATAAAAGACATTAATCTTAAAATTGACAAATCAAATATTATTAATTCATCTAGAATTAGAAAACCAGTTCTTTTATTCTCAGACGTACCAAAATCTCATAATCAAGCAATTTAAAGTGAAGAAGCAGATTTATGGAAAAAAGCTGAAGAAAAAGAAATACAAAATATGAAAAATTATGATGTATGGATTGAAAGAACAAGAAAAGAAAGTGATCAACCAATACCATCAGTCTGGGCGCACAGAAAAAAACTAGGAGAAAACAATGAAATTACTGAATTCAAAGCTAGAATCTGCGCTCAAGGCTTTAGGCAAACTTATGGCCTTAATTTTGATATTAGTTATGCCCCAACCGGCAAACCTTCATCATCAAGATTATTATTATTATTTGCTTTAAACAATAATTTTCAAATACATCAATTAGACGTAAATAGTGCATTTTGAACCACAAATTTAGATGAAAAAGTCACCTTACTACCACCTCAAGGTTATAATTGCAAAGAAGGCACTATTTTTGAGCTTAAAAAGGCTATATATGGATTAAAACAATCCTCATTAGCATGGTACAAATGTCTTAAAAATTTCTTAATAACTATTGATTTTGAAGTATCACTCTCTGATCCTTGCTTATTTTGGCGGAATAAAGGAAAAAAGACACCAACTTGGATTTACACGCATGTAGATGATATGATTATAATCAGTAAAAATCCACTTACCTTCAAATCAGAAATCGGGGGGGAATTGGCAATTAAATACTTAGGAGAAGTTTGATTTCCTCTTGGAATGAATATTGCTAGAAATTAAAATTTTATAAATTTAAATCAAAAACAATATATAGATAGAAAAATAGAAGAATTTAAAATAGATGAAATCTCACCAGCAAAAACTCCAATGTTATTAAATGATCATTTAGTTAAAGCAACGGATGAAGAAGAAAAATATTTTGTAAATTCTAATTTGGATTATAGATCAATTGTAGGATCTTTAAATTATCTAAGCGTTCTTACTCAACCGGATATCTCATTTGTGGTATCAACTTTATCCCAATTTTTAAATAAACCTTCAATAAAGTATTATAACGCTGCACTAAGGGTTTTTGCTTATTTAAAAACAAAAAAAAAAATTAATTTTACATTAACAAGAACAAATGAAATTAATATGACAAGTCATGTAGATGCGGACTGGGGAAATTGTCCAATTACAAGAAAATCAGTAACTGGATTTTTAGTTTCAATCAATTACAATATTATTTCATGGAAATCTTCTAAACAAAAAACAGTATCTTTATCTTCAACTGAAGCAGAATACCAAGCCTTAGCAGACTTATCAAGAGAATTAGTTTGGATACAAAATTTAAATAAAGAAATCAATTTATTAAATTTAAAATTACCAACAACCATTTATGAGGACAATAAAGGTGCATATGATTTGGCTATGAGTGATACAAGTCAAAATAATTTCAGAACAAAACATATGGACATCAAATTACATTTTATAAGAGAATTAATTAATAATGAATCAGTTAATCTCAAAATTATTTCATCAATCAATAATTTATCAGATTTCCTAACTAAATCTTTAAATTCAATCA
>JNCO01006799.1:0-12702 GCA_000785685.1 Uromyces viciae-fabae | reverse complement strand
AAACATCAGCTCCCAGTTTTCACACTCCTCGTTCAAAACCTTCTCCTTCATTCTTAATTTATCATATCAAGGAATCTATCTGCTTAAAAATAACAGGTGCCAATCTGCTTGACAGGGTTTAGCTACTTTTAGTTAACCACCAGTCAGTTTAGTTGTTTAGGTAGCTGCATGATTGCAGATGCTCTTAGAGCTTAACTGAATACCAAGGGTATGTATTTATGGTCTTAAAGTCATAGGCTTTGGGCCATGAGAGCAGTGTGCACTTTATTAAAACAGACTCTGACAAAAAAATGTGCCATCTATAGTTTCAGAATTTGCAGAGTCTGTAGACAGCCAAAATGTGGTAACCAAGTTCTTGATGATTGACACCCAACTGATCTAATGTCTATATAGTTGAGCACCCCAGACAATATAACAGTTGAGATAAGCTATGTCATATTTCAGGATGATAAAGCTGTATTACAGGGAAGATTCACAACAGCCAGTTTGCAGTGCTGATTAAAAAATAATAATCAGCAACCTAACACACCTGAAAAAGATAGCTTGGCAGTTGACATGCAGGTTACACCAAGACAAATGTGGCACTAACGGCAAATTATTTCAAATCAACTCGAAATGCGTAGCAACAAAACTTGTTTGAAATAAAGTTTGAGTAAGAATAAAGTCCATAAGAGCATCAGTTGAATCAGAGTTACTGCATGTCAACTGCTGCAAGGAGAGTCAGTTTTCTTGTGGTGCGAATGGGTTGCTGAGTTAGCAGAAAAAAAGTCATGTTTGTGCTGATTTCAAAAAAGAAAAATGCTGATGGCTGGTTGTTCTGAACTTTCCCACTGTGGATGGTGAATCTGAGCTGACCCTCTGTCACGATTTGTTGTGTTCTGTGGACATGACTCAAAACATTGGATGATGTTATTTGCTAGTCTGTCACATTCTCAGCTCTAAGAAAAGATCTTTTGTTAAGGAACAAATGGAGTGGTAAAGGGTCATTCAGGAGAAAAATCCTGTCATGTTTCAAGAATTATGTCAATTGACAGAAATCATAAATTTAGCATCAATTACGGAATTTAGGTACTAGCCTCTACATCTATTGCACACACGTACTATCTTATTGGTAAAGAAAAACACTAGCTTTTCATTGCGATTAACGCAATAGCTTTGCTTTTCGCAAAAATTTATAATCGAGTGTTTTTGATATATCCATTTAGTCTCCACGCTCGGTGTGGTTTGTTTATTTACCCTGCTCTGTACCACAGTAATCATATAGAAACACTTTTTGTTTTGAAAGTTTCCTTGCGCCAAGGCTTGTTTAGTAGCGGCATCGAAGAAACTGGCCAAGGCAAAGGAGAGATTAGGTATATCTTTGAACAACGACAGCACCTAAGATCCCAGCATCTTTAATCGATTGGTTCTCATCTGTCAAGTCTCTCGATGGAAACGTTGTTTGTAAGGCGTATGGTCGAATAGCAAGAGATGGATTAGACCTGAATAGAAATACATTTGGTAAGCAGAAAAAAATGATGTTTATTGTAGGTTAAGCTGGAGGACGGGAGACAAAAAGCGAGCATGTTTTGTAGTGTTGAAAAATCAAACTAACGAGGCGATCTGTCTTCGAATGTCACCAATAGTATGAGTATGATTAAATCGAGTGACCATACGAGAGCCATCGGACAAACGAATCTGGACGCTAGTAACTGGAAGATTGTTATCAACTTCAAAAATCATCGTAGGCTGCGATGATGATGTCTGGGATAGAGGTGTGGGAGCAGCGGCAGTTGGAGAAGACAATTTCGTATCCTGCTTGAAGTGGGTAACAACGGCTGGAAGTGGACTGCCGAGTCGATGTCCAGTCCCCTCAAAGGGCTTCGCTGGCGGCTTGGGTGGTGGGATGTAATTCTCGGTTAAGCGTTTCTGGACTCGCATTGTCACTCGTTGGTTTAATCGAACGCCCAATAGATCAAGCGGAGCACGGCTGGATTGATTTTCATCGAGCGATGTTAGGAAATTAGCAAACTTGGCAAGGAGAGGGATTTTTCTTCTTGAGAAAAAGACATCACGCAATACATCAATTGATCTCGCATACGCACCCATGATTGATGGCATCTAGGATGTCTTTATTTTTTGGATCTTCATAACTCATCAATGGACCATCCTCTATCGAGAATCCATTTTTCCAAAACGTCAAATGTTTTTCAATCTCTTCCTCTTCTTCATTCTCACCATCATCGTTGTCATCGTCCAAATCACTGCCGAAATGACCGGGCACCGGCACAGCAGTGCGAAATGCTTTGCGCCGCGCCGGGCCAGCCGCAGGTGATGGTGGGATAGGGCGCGAGGCTACCTGATCGGAGCCTAACGTTTGAGCTGACCCAAGGTGCACAGAAAGACAAAATTAGGTGCAGTAACGACTTTTGGTGAAGATGATCGACTGAAATAATCATGTGGTTGTCGCATACCTGGGCCTCGGAAGTAAGGTGCAGTTTTACTAGTATTAACGTTGGCACTCGGAGGTGGAGGTGCACTGCCAGCCCTGTGAAGCAAGGCGGAGAACATAGAATTCAATTAGCATTCAAGTGATCAAGTCAAAAGAGAGGATTGATGAGGAAAGTAATATTGATTTTTAGGGCCAACTCTTTTGCTTTCTTCAGTATGTCTGCTACGATCCCACCGGCCTTTCCAGAAGTATTCTGTTGTTGGATTGGATCTTGGACGTTAATTCCGCTGCGACTTCCGCCAGCGTATAGATCAGTCGGTCCATCATCCTCATCCTCATCATCTTCACTCATGTCCCCACCGCCTGGCATTGAAGAAGCTGAGGTGATATCCTTTAGGGTTGAAATTCCGCGGGTTCGAGAAGATGTAGATGGAGCTGAATTACTATTGTATCCATGAACAGACGAAGTAAAACAAGTCATTAGTGTTTACTTTTAACAAAAAAAAATTGGGATGTTTTTTTAAAGAATGGTGCCTGCAAAGATTTTAAGGCGTAAGAATATATCCCACCCGCTCAGATCACCGAAGGTTTTGATACCACCTGCACGAGGTGGATTTCGTGTAGAGGAATTCTTGGAAGGTATTATTTTCTTCCATTCGGGGGGCATTTCGTCGGCTGCTTGACCTGATAGAGTGGTTGCTCCCCTGGTGGCTGTTGCTCCGGGTGAAACATTTAATGATGGAGTAGCAGCCGTAGTGGGACCCTGTGAAGCCGAGGAAAGACTGGAGACATTTGGAGCACCCACATTTGTGGTCCCAATTGTCTCGTAGTACGTAGATAAGGCAGTCTGTTAAGATCGAATGGAAAGAAGCATAGCTAATGAGCTTTTGAAGAACCTTCTGCGATAAGGTATAAAGAGAAAGAAGGATACCGATAAATCCCCACCGGCAGAGTCTACGAAGAAGCGTGCCTGATCGCCCGCAATACCAGTAATGGAAACAAACTCGGCGACAATTTGTGAGATTTGATCGTTTTCCATGGTGGATGGTGACTGTACAGCAATTGATTAAGAGGTGATCGAATTGGAGAGCCTTAGACGAATGGGGCATGGAGTTGACCCGGCACCGAAATCGGATCGGATATCAAGAGGTGAGAATGACACCAGACCAATAGTATGCATTAAACAAACTCAAATCAGTGGTTTAAATACATACTATTAACTAAGGGTTTAAAAAAAAAAAAAAAAAAAAAAAAAAAAAAAAAAAAAAAAAAAAAGAGCTTACTTATGCCAGGAATAGTTTGGACAACTGGTCATCTTTCTTTTCACCAATTACTAGGTTGATTTTCATCCCCACCATAAACCAATCACCAGATCACACTTGAAGTAAGTTGGATGCTATACTGTTATTTTATCTGATGATGAGAGAAATTGTGAGCAATCCATGGATGATATGCTGACAATGGTTAATTAATGGAAAGATGCTTCACTTTGTCCAACTTTTGGCTTGCCGTGCGTGCAAGGGTCTCCCTTCACCAAACACTTCCTTCTTTCTACCCCGGTGTCTAGTCTCTGTGTCTGGACCCTTCAGAAACAATCATTCCACTCAGAGTGAGTACTGAGCTGATTTTATCTTTTTTTTTTTTGTTGACTTGAGTCTACTCACCTCAGTTGATAATCTATATACCAATATCCCCAATCCCAGCTTATCCGAGTAGGCCATGGAGCCTACTGGCAACAGCGGCTGTTCAGGGGGAGATGCCCTTATGCGTAATTCATAGCGGACACAGCCGAAAAAATCATAAAAAGATTAGGTTTGTGCCTCAAACCGAATATAGGCTTGTGATAGAAATATTAGGATTTTCTAAATTGATCAGAAGGACTGTTAATTATTCCTCTCGATTCATCCTTAGAGGAAGTACTTGGACACTCCTGGCGAGCGAATATGACAACGTCCGGCATTCAGTTTTCAAAGCAAATCATCAGCGGAACCATCGATTTTTCAGTAATTCTTCTCAAATCCGGAAATCAGATTCCAGCCTGCAAGTAGATGAATGGTGTATTCCAATAAAACGAAAAACACCAACCCAAATAGAAAGCTCAAAAGTTGTGCATTTGACTGATGAAGCACTTATTGGTCTACATCGTCAAGCCGCCTTGGAATCGCCAGATCAAGACTCACTGGAGTTTAAAAATATCAAAGATAGTTTACAATCAATGTTGTCAATGGTAGACTCGGTGAAAAATTTTCATTCAATCAATGAACACACTGAAACCTTGGATTTATCTCAGATGGCTGATGGTAGAATTTGGCCAACCAATGAATCACTTCCTGTCGATTGGGAATCATTAGTTCACAATCAAGAAAAATTCATTCAATCTAGAAAGCATACCATTCCAGGTAGGATAGAACTTCAAACTTTAAATCAAAATCTCAGTCAAAAGAATCTCAAACACTTTAACCAGGAAGAGAGTAAGTTAGTCTTGAGTATGGCAAGTGAAGGTGTTCATACAGTGCGTCAACTAGGACTTGGACAACAACCTAATTCCCAAAATATCTTCTATGTCGCCAAGCAACCTGTGCTGTCAAATAAAACCTGAAATCTTATCAATTCTGACATTTTATCACAAACAACGTTTTCATTTTTAAAACATCTATTTAATGTAACTTATATACACCCTTAACTTATGAACAAAAATGTCACCTCACCTTAACAAATAATAGCAAAATGAGAAAGAAAAAAACTAGGAGCAACCTCTTAACAACCTGGGGGGGTTGTCAACCCCTACATGCAATTGAGGTGCTCACTTTTTTTTAAAAAAAAAACCCTCGGTAAGCCAGGTAACGCTGTAGAAATGCCAGGTAACACTTAAGCATCATAGCATGTAAGCCTCTCTCATTATGTTTTCATTTCTTCTTTGATTTCTGATACTTTTCACTCTTGATCTTAAAATCTTGCAATCACTTTTTTAGTCTAAGCTGAACTAAGAACCCTGCTAGCTGAACTAGGAACCCTGCTAGCTGAACTAGGAACCCTGCTAGCTGAACTAGGAACCCTGCTAGCTGAACTAGGAACCCTGCTAGCTGAACTAGGAACCCTGCTAGCTGAACTAGGAACCCTGCTAGCTGAACTAGGAACCCTGCTAGCTGAACTAGGAACCCTGCTAGCTGAACTAGGAACCCTGCTAGCTGAACTAGGAACCCTGCTAGCTGAACTAGGAACCCTGCTAGCTGAACTAGGAACCCTGCTAGCTGAACTAGGAACCCTGCTAGCTGAACTAGGAACCCTGCTAGCTGAACTAGGAACCCTGCTAGCTGAACTAGGAACCCTGCTAGCTGAACTAGGAACCCTGCTAGCTGAACTAGGAACCCTGCTAGCTGAACTAGGAACCCTGCTAGCTGAACTAGGAACCCTGCTAGCTGAACTAGGAACCCTGCTAGCTGAACTAGGAACCCTGCTAGCTGAACTAGGAACCCTGCTAGCTGAACTAGGAACCCTGCTAGCTGAACTAGGAACCCTGCTAGAAATGTGTCTGGGTGGCTCATTTTTGCTCTTCTTTTAACCAGCAAGCCAAAGCAAATCATACAATCAAATATACCTCATCAAAAGCAATAGTGTATTCCCAAAATAATGTGGAAGAAAAAACTGCTTTATCCAATTGTTAAATCTTTTCAAAAAAATTCCTATGGAGCAAACAAAGTTTCTACATTCACTGGGGATGATTCCCTGGCACTTTCATGCAAGTTTTTACACTCGACTCAGTGGATGAGCCCTGTTCTACCTTATTGAGAAAGTGATCTTAAAGTTACTATCAATTTGTGCTGAATTAGGGCTGATCTCTTGCTCGTGTCAGCTTGAGTAGAACCTCAAATTTCGATGATGTGTTTCTGAACTGATATACCCATTCTGAAAGGACATAAATAAACAGAAAAAATTGTTTAAAAACTATAAACAGGCTTATAACGAAATAAAAATAAACCTATAAACAAGCTTATAAGGGAGTAAAAATAAACCTATAAACAAGCTTATAAGGGAATAAAAAGCAAGATTGAAAAAGTTCATTCTGTTGTTTTTATTTGAGTTTTAATTTTCGTTTTATTTTTCTTGAAGAGAGATTTTGAGATAGAAATTGAGAATCAGCTGGGACAGGCTGGAAACAGTCAATGGTCGTGGTCTAGAGGAAAAAGTAGGAGACTGAATGATTTGTTATTTCACGAGCTATGTCAGTCTTAAATAGTGAACAAGAGAGCCCCCTGGCCATATCCAGAGGGGCTTAATAAAAACAAGTAAAATAAAAATAAACCAAGTTTATAAAATCAACTAAGTTGAAATAATGAAATAATAAAAATAAAGAAAATATAAAATATAAAGAAAATGATAAAACAACTAAGTTGATGATCATGACAAAGTCATGAATAAATAAAAATAATATTTTTGATAATAATTATGACAAAGTCATGATTAACTAAAATGATAAAATCATAAAATGAAGGCTAAGTCATTAAGAATATGTATTTATGTAACAAAGTTACATAGACATGACAAGGTCATGATAAACTAGGACTAAGTAGTTTTAAGATGATTAAATAATATTTAATTTAGTTTTAATATGATAAGGGCAAACTAAAGTACCCCTAAATTCCAACACATTCTACAGTCAAAACCTTCTAAGGGCATACCTGTCGGGACAAAGCCTTTCCTATGCGGTCTCACAGGTTATGCCCTTATGGAAAAAACCTGCCTAAGGGCATACCTCTTTGAAATATCCTGTTAGACAGGTTTACCTATGATTCTTATATTTAATAGGGCATACCCATGCACTTTGACAGGTTTCAGTCAATTATGTATGTATGTATTGCTTTTGGGCTATTTGTACCTACAATTCATGTATTTCAGTTGATAACAAAATAAAAAATAAAATAAAATAACAATTTTGAGTACAAGAAGAAACATCATAAACTACATAAGCCAGGGAGAGATTTGTCACTTGAACCAGAAGGAGATTGAGGGGCTGGTAGTGGTTTGAAGAAATCCTTAATTCCAGCTTGTCGACCACCAAAATGAAGGCTATTCAACAAGTGCTGCTGAAATCCCTCCAAGCGAGGGACAAGATCACTAAAATCAGTGTCCTCTTTGTTGCTTTGATCTAAGTAACGGAGCATCTGAGATACAATACCCACCAATTCTGATTTGGTGGGGGGATTGACTGGTTGTTTATTTTCTTCATTGTCTTTCTTGATGAAGTTATTTTCTTTTTCCTCCTCTTCGATCAAGCCGAAAATCTCCTTGTTGGACCAAACCCGAGCAGCTTCATGATTTTCTCCTTCAGGATTCAAGAGATAATTGATTTGCATTTGGTTTGAAGGTAGGACAGCACCAATGTGCACAAGGGTATCTAGCTGTTTTTTGATTAGGTGAGTTTCTTCTTCAATTAATTTTTTGATTTCATTGGCACAGGATTCTTGATGTATTCCTGTGATATTAGTTGAAGACCAGCAGTTTGTAATTGTAGTGCTAGACACATTCTCCCAAGCCTTTGTTGCCATCTTCATAGCCATGAGCTGATTAACATTGAAAATATCTTTCACATTTTTTTCTTCCTCCTGTTCAGAAAAGACAGCAATCGATCGAGCGATTGTTCGTTTACAATAATGAGACTTGAGGCATTGGATAATTCCAGCATCAAGCGGCTGGACATGACTGGTAAGATTTGCTGCAAAGAACTCAACCCAAATCTGTGTTAAACCATCTTCAGGGACTGAGTGACCACGGAAGTTGTCCAGAAGCAAGAGAATCTTGCATTTTTCAATTCTTAGCTTGGAGTCCCAGGAGAGGATCCACTGCTGAAATATCTTGTTGGTCATCCACGTGTTGCCTTTATTAAAATATTGATAGCCGTATTCAGGTGCATCTTTCTTGTTGAAGCAGCAAGGTTGACGATATTTACCAATAAAAAGAAGGGGTAGTTTTTTGGTCCCATCTGCATTACAAGTGACCACAAGAGTTAAGCGAGTCTTATTTCCTTTGAACCCATGAGTTTTGTTGAAAGCCAAGCTGGTATCAGGAGGCATTCTAATAGGATTGTACAAAAAAGAAAATTGTAAAAAAAAAAGAACAAAAAGAATCTGCAGAAGGAAAAAAAAAGACATACACATAAAATAGCCCTGTCTCATCCATGTTGAAGATATCCTGGAGTGAGTATTCCCTGGTGATACTTTGAACTCTTGCAACCTCCACTTCTACCACATTAATGTCTACTGATGCTGATTCCCCATGTCTGCGATATGATTTTAGTTTATGCCGATTTTTGAAGCATTCTAGCCACCCCCCACTCAGCTTAAGCCACTCATTGCTTGATATTCCTGCAAGTTGTGCGAAATCACGCCATTTTGCTTTGATGATATCACCTTTGATCAATAGATTGCAGTGGATGGCCTGTGTCATCCATTCAGTTAACAATGATTTGGTTTTGGGATGGCACAACTGGCGTATTTTTTTTGTTGAAGCTTGACTGCTTTGACGGTAATTTTTGCGGATGCTTTCTTCAGACTTGAGCCACCTGGACAAGAGAGGCTGTTTAATTTTGAGTTGAGGATAGACTTGAGAAAAATGAGCCGCCATTTCGGATTGATTTTTTGCCATTCTTAAGGTACCAGTCCAAAATTTCCACCTTTTCTGAATAGGAAGCAATAACAATTTTGGATGTGGTAGGAGTCCCACTATCAGCTGCCTCTCGCTTCTTAGTTTATTTGGCATCGATTTTTCCATTTCTTGTACTTTTGTTTTCAATTTTATGATTTATCTTCTTCTTCACAGGTACCAGTATTTCTGAAACTTCCAAAACTTCTTGCAGCTTCTTCATGTCATCTTGGAGAAGCTTGATTGTTGATAGGTTTTGTATTTGTAATATTTGTTCCATGAGAAGCTCGGTATCTGGTAGGAGTCCCACTATCAGCTGCCTTTCGCTTCTTAGTTTATTTGGCATCGATTTTTCCATTTCTTGTACTTTTGTTTTCGATTTTATGATTTATCTTCTTCTTCACAGGTACCAGTATTTCTGAAAAATCCAAAACTTCTTGCAGCTTCTTCATGTCATCTTGGAGAAGCTTGATTGTTGATAGGTTTTGTATTTTTAATATTTGTTCCATGAGCAGCTCGGTATAAACAAGATTTCCTTGGCCATCAAGCCAGTCTTCTTCTTCAGAGGTTAGCTTTTGACCTTGATTTATTTTCAATTTCAATTGATCTGGTTTTTTTTTTGTAGGTTTCCTTCATTGATTGGTAGACTTCCTCAATGCGGTTTAGTTCCATCTCTTCAACTTCTTTGGTGGCATCATTGAGGGCAGGTTTTTGAGGATCAGGATGGAGACAAGCCAGTCTTCTTCTTCAGAGGTTAGCTTTTGACCTTGATTTATTTTCAATTTCAATTGATCTTTTTTTTTTTTGTAGGTTTCCTTCATTGATTGGTAGACTTCCTCAATGTGGTGTAGTTCCATCTCTTCAACTTCTTTGGTGGCATCATTGAGGGCAGGTTTTTGAGGATCAGGATGGAGATGGAGGGTGTTTCCGGCCAAAGTAAGGTAGAGTGGTTGATTCATACGGAGCATATTGTTGATAAAAATATAAAATATATAAAAAAAATACAAAATATATAAAAAATAGATAAAAAAATATACATAAAAAAAAAGATATGCGGGATATTTATGCACTTATGGAGGTTTGGTTCCATGAAAATGGTATGTGGTATTACAATATGAGGTAGGGGCATAAATTTGGCCAGCACCAACATGGGGAGACACCCTGGGCTATGCAGTTAAGCAGTTTATGCCCTTACACAGGTATGCCCTTAGAAGGTTTTGACTGTATTATGGGGCATAAATTTGGCCCGCACCAACATGGGGAGACACCCTGGGCTATGCAGTTAAGCAGTTTATGCCCTTACACAGATATGCCCTTAGAAGGTTTTGACTGTATTATTTAGTGAGACTCAAAATTCACTAGCACATGGATGCAAGTCAAAAATGTTTTTTGAACTGAGCACCCCAATGTGGGAAATTTAGTAAAATTGGCTTGCAAGTGGTAGAAAATACCAACCTGAACCACCAAAACATAATCATCCTACCACCATCCCATCCTAATCCCCATCCTCACAATGCCACAAGATACAGCAATCTATAATTTCATGAAATTGGAGATAATATTTAAAGAAGCAGAGGAAGTAAGAATAGGGCTGAAGTTACACATGACATTTTAGAGCTCAAATTTCAACACCTTTGGTCAATAATGTTTTTCATCTTTCTTTTATTGATGATTAATTTTGCATGCATAACTGTTTCAATAACAATTGTGGTGATTGGTTGTAGAATTTCAATAGTTGCCACTTCTCAAGAAATCAAAATGAAAATCATTGGTTTTCATCTTCATTTTTCTTGTCAAGTTCCACAACCCAAATTGAGAAAACCCCTCAGTTCCACTTCACTTCAGAGAGCATTACTTGCCCAGGTTTCTCAGAAAATAGAGCATTCAGCTATCTCAATTCAAAATGCTTCATATACAAGACTCAGAGATTCATCTTCAGATATGATTATACTGATTTATCTAACTAGTTTATTTTAATCTAACTTTCTCTTAAACTGTAAGATTGATATGTATTATGATTATAAATAATTACTTGATTTTATTTCAAGACTTAACCAATTTTGCTCAATATTTGACTTCAGAATGGAGAGATACCTCTTTTCAAGACCCCAGATGCTGATGGAGAGTGAAATCATCCAACCACAATTTTGAAAGCTTGAGGAAAAAATGGGATGCTCCTCAATCCATCCAATGATTAGCTAGAGGAGATAAAATATGTGACCTTTCCTTAAGTTACAGAGCTTATAGGCTGGAGGAAAGGGGTGGATTTCTCATTACTCCTCCTCAGCTACCTCTTGTGGATTTTAGGCTACTGTTCTGAGAGTAATCCATATTCAAGGGGGATAACCTGCTTATAGTGTGTTGGAATTTGGATCCTCTCCCACTAAAGCTTCACTCTCTTGACCATTACAGACTTGTAGTCATAAAACCTGAACCTACTTTCCAGGGGTTCGCTTTTTTTATATGCTATAAAAACTGAAACATACAATGAAAAAAAATCATTGCTTCTTGTTCCTTTGAACCTTCTTCTCATCAACTAGCTGTTCCAATTACACACCTTTTTCCATTGACACTGAGGTTTTACAGATCCTTTGATTATTATCTTCAGTAAACTGATCCCTTGATCATTCCTTCTTCAGTTCAGCATTTTTTCATAGTGTTGATTTTGTGGCAATCGAGATGTGTGATTTAGATGATGGTGAGAAAATATTTTATGGTTCAACTTGATGATTTTATTTCATTCACAGTAAGCAGTATTTATGGAAGCTTTCTGGGAGTCAGAGATGGGAGGATGACACAGTCCATCTCCCAGCTATGTGCCACTGCGGGCCCGGGGGATGCAGCTACCACATGATGACGCCAAGGCATACCAGTGCTATGGTGTTACACGGGCTGCAGGTGGATAGTGGTACACCACATGGCTGGCTGCAGGTGGATGGTGGTACACCACATGGCTGGCTACAGGTGGATGGTAGTACACCACATGGCTGGCTACAGGTGGATGGTGGTACACCACATGGCTGACTGCAGGTGGATGGTGGTACACCACATGGCTGGCTGCAGATATTAGGAGGAGGATAGGTTAGATCCTAGCCACTATCCTATCATGATCTGCCAACTGTGTTTTTCTTCCTGCTGCACATCTTTCAGCTACCTGTAACCAATATTTTGGTTATTTCTTTTTGACACCACCTACCCCCCCATCATGGAGCACACAGAGGTGGTTTCTCCAAGCAGGAGTGGTCCTAGCGCCATGTGGGCTCTGGCACACACTCCTGCAGTCATGCGCTATGGGGCCCCTTTTTTCCCTCTCCACCAGCCAAGACCCATTTGAGTTTTGCTAGAGGGAGAGAATTTTAGGCCCCCCTCCCCTCACTTGAACTTGAGCCCCCCCTACACTTTAGGAGGAGGGCTGGGTTGATCTCAGACAACAAGGTAGGCATGTTGTTTTTAAGCAGATAGATTCCTTGAGATAATAAATTAAGAATGAAGAGAAGGTTTTGAACGAGGAGTGTGAAAGTGGGAGCTGATGTTTTAATAAACGAAAAGACTCTAACTCGATGATTTATTTCAAAGAATGAGATAAGAATAAAAAGGAAACAATACATGTCACAACAATGTGACATGCTCAT
>JNCO01006798.1:0-12703 GCA_000785685.1 Uromyces viciae-fabae | reverse complement strand
CTACTGAAAAAAAAACACAATCATAAAAAATAAACACAAGAACAAGCCAAACCAATGAGGATTCAACTAAATGATTCAAGCAACAGGAGTCAAATGCTAAAGAACCACTTTTCACATCCATCAATACCCACATTGGTTCCGGTCAAGATATGAAAAAAAAATGATCTTTTGATTTCTGCATTGGGCAGGGGACGGGGGCCAGGCAAGCCCAGGTAACCACTGGTGCTTTTCACTCCCAAAGCTGGTGGGGTGCTGTCTGTTAACTCAAGGTTTTGCCGACACAAAGCCTGGCATCAATCAATGCCCTGTCAGGGGGCACCCAAGGTGTAGTTGTAATGGAGGCCTGTTTCTGCAAAGCAACCCAGCCCAAAAGTGCAAACATTGGTGTTTTATTAATGTTGGAGGGATGGGACAAATTCCATTGGATTCGGAGCTTTTTTTTTGAGTAAAAAGGCTCAACCAGCTACAGCAACTATTTCTTAAACTAGGTGAGACAAGGTCCAGTAGAGTTGCATTGTGATATTCCTGAGCCTGAACACTTGGCTTTTCAGAGCTTCAGAGTTTCATAGAGGCAATGATATACGGATGGCACAATGAGGACCTGGCAAAAGGAAAGGCTTCCCCAGGGTGGCTTTAGGGTGGAAATTCTTGTATTTAAATTTGTCTTTCTGGATATAAGAGCTCCTCTTGGGGGATGGATCCTCTCATTTCTCATGTTGTCAGATAGAATTTAGATTTATGATTGAAAGTGAGAGAATGGCAAGTTACATACCATAATTTTTGTTTTCTCCCATACTTTTTTTTTATCCTTTAACATAAAAAATCTTACAAAATTTGCTCAATTAGAAGATTTTTTATTGAAGTTTCAAGAAAGAAAATGATATAAAAACTTGAGATCAGCAACATTACTGGACCATGTTTCAGCGCATGAGGATGACCAGGCAAAAATATCAGCCTATATATACCCTGTATTTGGCACCATTTTTATTTTTATTTTTGTTTGCTTGCTTGTTTTTCTTCAGCTGATTTTATTTTTTTATTTTTTTTTGTTGTGTTGTTTGCTTCAAAAAAAATTATTAAATTTTTTTGAAGGAGCTATAATCCCTGGCTGGGGTAAAAAAGTGACATGGAAAAGGTATTGGACACTAAGGCTAAAAAGAAAATTCCAAAAAAAACCCCACCAAAGTCTTGAACTAGACTAAAAATGGATACCAAAAAAAAAGCAGGAGGAAAATGGGATGAAAATTCTAAGGACAAAGGGGAAAAAAACCAAACTGGAAAAGAACAAATTGAAAAGAATCCAAGAAAAAACAAACAATGAGTGAGGGGAGAACAAAAAAAAAAGAAAAAAGAAAAAGAAAAAAAAAAGGCTAGTCCATACTAGTCATACTAAAGGTGATCATTGAAAGATAAACTTTCCCACTTGAGCAAGAGTCAGGAATATCACATGTACAGCCTTTTGGCCTATGTGGTAGAAGAAAAAAATATGGTAGAAGAAGGAGAAAAAATGAAAAAAAAGAAAGCAATAAAAAATAAAAAAAATAAAACAAAAAATAAAAAATAAAAAATAAAATAAAACAAAATAAAATACAATAAAATAAAGGGTATTGATTTCGGCACACGGTCAAACTGCGTTTACACACGGTTTGGGACCGCCAGGGGACGTCGGATTTTTTTTTTTTTTCAAATATTTTTAAAAAATACTTTTAATGGTTCTAAAATACCAAATTTTTTTCCTAGTCTCTTGAGCCCCCCTGCTTCATATTCTGAAGTTTTTAGAGCCAAAAAAAATATGGAAGTACTCCATATATAGGGATTACACAAAATCAAAAACAAAATGAAAAAAAATAGTGAATGCGGGAAATATGGGCTAAAAATCTTATCACATGTATTTTCACCCTATTGAAATGTGGGATAAAAATTTCATCCACGGGGAATAAAAAAAAGTACGCTTTACGTTTACGTTTGAAAAATTGTGGTAATTGGTGAGTATGAAGGTTACTGTTTAATGCATAAAGTAATAATAGTCTAAGTGAGGCTGGCTTTCCCCTAGGATCATAGCTAATATCAAAATTAAGACCTTGAATTTGTTTGAAGCCTTGTGCAGAAATTCTGACCTTATATTCTGTAACTTCATTATGTTCACCTAGTTTCTTTCTATAAGCCCAGACTGATGGTATTGGTTTATCATCCTCACATAGGGTTCTTTCAACCCATAGATCATAATTTTTCGTATTTAAAATTTCTTTATTTTCTGCCTCTATCCACTTTTCTGCTTCATCACTTTGAATTAATTTATTGTGATTTTTAGGTATGTCAGAGAATAAAACTACTGCCTTCCTATTTCTAGGTTCATTCACAATTGAGTCTTTGCTAATTATAGAACTAATTTCTTTAATTGCTTTGACTGGTTTATCTTTTAAGATTTCTCTCTCATCTTTCTCTGGTAAATTTCCATCAGAAAAAGGTAAAATGGGTTCATTTTGTTGGAATATTGATTGACTTATAATTAATTATTTACAGAATAAAAATAGTTAACATTTTATTAAATTACTAAAATAAATTAATCTACTAAAATCTTCTTAATTATATATTTTAAATAAAACTGACTTTTAATAGAATCTTTCCAAAAGGTCCAATTCTTGCTTCCTACAAGTTCTCTTTTATTTACAAACCAGTCTAAGGCTACGCCCTCAAATAATCTGGGTAATCTTACAATCAAGACTTGTTCAGGTAACTCATAAGCTTCTTGTGAGTTTAAGTAGACTAAAGTATATTGCAATCAATCAATAAACATGAAATAAGAGAAATGAGAAAACACAAAAGTACCTAAAGCTTCTAAACACGTAAATGAATGATTCTGTTTAGATCTAGAGATGACAAGTTTCCTAAACTATTTGTGATAAAAGAAAAGTTGTTAAAAATAAAAGAAAAATATTTACAGAATAAAAATAGTTAACATTTTATTAAATTACTAAAATAAATTAATCTACTAAAATCTTCTTAATTATATATTTTAAATATATAATACTACTCAAACTACTACTTCTATCTTAACTTTAAACCATCAGTCAAAATGCCTTCAGGCTAACATTTCAGCACAGTTTGTAATGTAGTCTGCCCATAAATTCTGTTGAGTATAAGCATAAAAACATATCTACTAAAACTTTATCTTTTCTATTTCATTCTATTTTGTTCTCTTGTATTTATTCTGATTATATTGTGAATTTAAGTAGACTAAAGTATATTGCAATCAATCAATAAACATGAAATAAGAGAAATGAGAAAACACAAAAGTACCTAAAGCTTCTAAACACGTAAATGAATGATTCTGTTTAGATCTAGAGATGACAAGTTTCCTAAACTATTTGTGATAAAAGAAAAGTTGTTAAAAATAAAAGAAAAAGAATAATAAAAGAAAATACAACGGAGTGTATGACAGTTCAATTTGCTTACTATGACCTTCACAAATAGTGGGAAGTAAATGAAAATATAATATTGATTTTGACTAATAGTCCTATTGATTCTAAGTAATAAAGTTTGATTTCAGTAAAGTGTAAATGTTGGATTGATTCAAAGAAGACTCACCTCCTCTATGTTAATTGAGATCTTAGATTTTAGAAATTGACTAAGATTTAATTTTAATTAACATGGAGGAGGTGCGGGCTCAAGTTGATGTGAAAGATTTTGATTACATAATCATGAAATTTAATTATTATTTATTTTCCTCATTTTTCAATTCTAACATATATAAGCAGGACCTATAAATAGGCCTGCTAACTCAACTGAAATAAATCATCGAGTCAAAAACTCTTTCTACTCTCTTCTTAAAAAAACTTAGCCCAGTCAATCAGAGCATTCAGCTTAACCTTTAGAATCTTGAGCCCAAAATTCTTCACATTTTAAAAGTTAGGAAGTTTATAGCCTAGTATTATTTCTTGCAAATTATTGATAGAATTTAAGTAAGGATAGCAAGTTTCATCAAAATAAGCTTGCTTGGTTATAAAAATTTTTTTATCTTCTAGTCAAACAATCTTTTATGAAGAATAATCATTGGCATAGCCTATTAGAACTCCTTCCCAAAATATTGCATCATATTTGTTGATTTGTAACTGATCTGGCTTGACAACCCAGGTTCTACAACCAAAAGGCTTAAAGAAATTTGGATTGGGCTTTTGTTTAAACATTAATTCAATTGATGATACTCCCTTATGATAAACTGAAGGTAAGATGTTTGTTGTTGCAGTTGCCATTTTAATAGCTTCCCCCCACCAAAGAGCAAAGAGATTTAATTGCATGAACATGCATTGGGTCATGTTTCATATTGTTTTATTTTCTCTTTCAGCAATTCCATTATATTGAGGAGTGTAAGGAGGTGAAATGTTATGTTGAAAGCCTTTCTTACTAAAATAATCAATCAATACACTGTCCCGAAATTATCCTCCTCCGTCCGAGTTGAATTTTATAATCTTGAAACCTGATTGTTTTTGAAAGAAATCTTTGAATTTAATAAAATTTTCAGCAGTTTCTGATTTATTATTCATTAAAGCAGTGCTAATAAAACCCATATACTGATCTATTAAAGTAAATATATATCTTCTTGAATTGTTTGTTGCAGGATTTATTGGACCAATCAATCACCATGGAAGATTTCTAAAGGTTGCGTAGTTGAATTAAAATGACCTTTAAACAATTTTCTTGATAATTTTCATTCAGAAATACAATAACAATACACAAGTAAGAATCATCACCTTATTTATTAAATTAAATTTTGAATCATTTTGTTTAAAATGTAATATAAAATCAAAATAAAATATTCATTTAATTTTTATATTTTTAATTATTATCTTTATTCATCATTTTAATTTTATTGATTAAAATGGTAATAAAAATAAATAATTGATGTGTATTAAACATGCAGTTATAAAGACTTACAATCATCCATGAGGCAATGCTCTAATTTGGCATTAATAATTTGACAAGTATTACCCAAGTCTGGATTAGTCTGAAATATGTGTTATCTGAACTTTTTGGCTGAGTTTTTTTATTTTTTCACTTCCTTGAGGTTTTAAATCATTGAACATACCACTTCAATGTTAGAAAATAACTCAAAAATCTCTTGGATTACCAATTGGACTGAAAACAAACATGAGCAACTGAGTGTGTCATGGCCAGCTGTGAGAAACTGATCTGAATGGTCAAAAAATTGTATAACATGTTGGGTTCAACTTGTCTAGAGGTGAGTTTACCAAGAAGATTCTGGAGGTTTGATTGAGTAAGATGTGAAGCATTTGATTCTTCTTAGGAACTTTGCCCCAAAGCACAAGTTTTAACTTTGTGGAGTGGTAATAAAATTTTTAGCTATAGCGTCAGTTTAAGTCAGGGTTTCAGCTTTTATATTTTTATTTGCAAATTAAATTATGCATCAGTTACTGCGGGTATGCTCTTTTAATACTCAACCTTTTTACAATAAATTATTATTGTTGATTTCTTTAAATTTCTTTTAATGAAATAGATGAACCAAGGTAGTCTGATGACTATGTATCACATCAGAGGACTTGTGCGTCCAAAAGTCAAATCTTGTTTAATTTCTTCCTTCACTCAATCTTCATTTTCCAGCTATGGTGTTCATCTTCAGAAGGATTCATCAAATACAACTTCATCATCCACATCAGCTCTTGATTATAAACTTGCTCATCCTAGGAAAAGATCTCTTTTGCCTGCAATAGACCCACCTAGTTGGAGTGCAGAGCAGGCTGTTACTAACATTTTGTATGTAAAAAAAAAAAAAAAAATCTTTTTTTTCATTTTTAATTCACTCATTCTTTAATCGTTTTGTTACAGGTACAACACTCCACCTCCTTCGAACCAACCATTAACTCGCCATGTTCTCAATTGCCTTGTTCAAAATGAACCCGGTGTACTATCTCGTGTCTCCGGTATTCTAGCTGGTAGAGGATTTAATATTGAATCACTTGTTGTTTGCGCTACGGAGATCCGTGAGCTGTCTAGGTGAGTTGTTTTTTTTTCCCCTTTACTTGATTGAACAGCTTGACTCATGTTTTTATTCTGCTACTTAACATTTTTTGTATGCCACAGAATGTGTATAGTCTTGAAGGGACATGACGCTGTTGTCGAGCAAGCACGAAGGCAACTTGAAGATGTCGTAAGCCAAATTTTCTACCCTTTGATCGTCATCACCGCTTCATACTTTTGCTTGATGGTAAACATAAAAAGAGAAACAAGTTGTGTGATCAGTCTAATAGGCTTCTTTGTTGAACCTATTGATGGTTTTTATTTATCAAACTGCCAAACTTTTATTGACCTTGGCGATTTCTTATTTAGATTACTCACCATTTTTTCCATTTTTTTTATTTTTTTATTTTTTTTTTTCAACTAGGTACCTGTTTGGGCTGTTCTTGATTACACTCACAATAAGACTATTGAACGTGAATTACTCCTTGTGAAAGTTTCTATCTTAGGACCTGAGTATTTTGAAGATCAATTACACTCTAAGATTGAACCACAATCTTCAGTTTTATCTATGGAATCAACCCAATCCTTAGCAGAGAGTCAATCTGGACCTGGTCATCTTACACCTTCTGAAGCCTTACGACAAAAGCACTTTCACTTACAAGCTCTTACCAATCTAGCTAAACATTTTTCAGCCAAGGTAGTTGATGTATCTAATGATACTGTCATTATTGAACTTAGTGCCAAGACTACCCGAATTGATGCATTTTTAAAGCTAGTCAGACCTTATGGTATTCTAGAGGCAGCTAGGACTGGTATGATGGTTATGCCACGTTCTCCAATTGATAGCAATTGGCAAGGTATGGCGGACAGTGAGGAAGAGGCTTCAATTGGTTCTATTGATCCTGTTAGTGTCTATCTATTTTTTTCCTGTGCATTATAAAGTGTAATAACACATTTTTGATTTTGATATTAAATTTTACAGGGTTTATTACCTCCTGGATAAAAGATGAATAGTTTAATGAAAATGAAATTTTTTTATTTTTTTTTTTTTAATTTGATTTTTTTTCATGAATTTTGCAATTAAATTTGATTTTTTTTTTTTTTAATTGCGAACATTTTTTTTTTTATTTTTTTTATTTTTTTTGATGAATGTTTTCTTTTTTTTAATTTTTTTTTGATCAAATTAAAATTTTAATAATACTTATTCCCGCTTTCATTCTACTTTAATCATGTCTCAGTCGCAACTTCGTTCCAGTTGGATACCATCTCATTCAGATCAACTACGTACATCAACATTAGTAAACCAAACTGAAAGCACTAATGAACAAATGCAAATTTCAACACAAAATGATGAACCTAGATCACATTCTGATATGTGGATGACTACTTTAGTTTTAGCTCAAGATATGGCCGAAGTTTTAAAAGATACCGTTGAAGAAGAAGTTGAAGAAGTTGGAATGATGTATGAAGCATTAGATCAAACTTTTAAATGGAACGAAAGAAGGAGAGAAAAAGTAGAAAATTCACAAAATGAATTAATTCGTTCAGTTGTTATTTCTTTAATTTTATTATAGAAAAAAAAGTATAATAACCCTTATTTTATTCATTTAGGTGTTAATAGACAGATTGAAGCTAAAAAAGAAGCATTGGAAAAAATAAAAGCTAATTCTACTGCAAGAGAAAATCAAGCTGAAATGTATACATTGGAACAATCTGCTTACGAAGAAGCTAGAAATATTAAAGTATGAAACAAGTTTTTATTTAACAGAATGAAGACGCGTTATTGAATAAATTGATTTATTTATTTATTAGGAATTAGATGCTAGTATAGGTTCAATCAAAGCAAAAACATCAAAATTACAAAAAGAATTAGAAGAATTAGAACAGTATGAACCTACTAGATCACCTGATTTTGTCATTGGATCTTCAGTGTAAGCTCAGCCTTCAAGAAATTAAATACAAAATTGATGAATTGTTTGATGAATTTTAGATTAAAAACAAAACTTTATCATGAACTTGGATTTGTTCAAGTTCGCTCTTCACACGAAGAAGAAGAAGAGAATGAAGAAACTGAAAAACTATTCATTAGTAAGTTTTCTTTTAAATTAAGTAATAAAATGTTAATTTTTGAATTTTTTTTTTTTCTTTAGGATGCGATTCAAACCCATTAGCTTCTAAAATTGTTAAGAAACCAAAGACAGGTCGAGATGGATTCAACTTGGTTAATGAAATTTGGGAATCAATCTCTTGATAATTTTATTTTTTTATTTTTATTTTTTTATTTTTTTGTATTTTTAATAAAATGTTTTCTAAATTATTAAATCTTCCAACTGAAATTTGGGATCATATCCTTAGCTTTCTACCTAATTCATTACTATATTCAACAACAATCAACTTGATTTCAATACTAGAAAAATCAAATATTCTTCATTCAATTTCAATTTCACATTTATTTAAACATTTAATCATTCAATCTGACTCTGAATTAAAACAACTCATCTTTCAATCTCAATCTAATCATTTAATTCATTCTATCCCTCAATCTTTCTCTCTAAAATCTTGGAAACTAATCGATAATCATATTCTAATTAATCTCATTAACTCAATCTCTAAAAATATTCAATTCATTCAACTTTTTATTGGTCCTTTATTCTCTCCAGAACAACTAGAAGAACTATTCTTTAAATCAAAACAAAATTTAGTTTCTCTTTGTCTTAGATTCAATCAAAACGTATCTAAAAGATCTTGTAAGTAAAATCTTATAATCCTTAAATTATTGAAAAATATTAAAGTCTCATTTTCCTTTTTTATCTAGATGAACCATTCTTAAAAGGCTCTTATTTTGATAATTGTTGCGATCTATTAGCACAATGGCCTTCATCAAATCAATTTCATTCACTCTCATTCGTTCAAGATCCTCTTCCACCTTATCAAAAATCTCAATTACCAAATCAAGCTATCGCACAACCTATAATCTTGTTTAAATTTTGGTGTATAACTAATCTAGCTACCTCACCACTGGGTCGAAATATATACAATTTGAGATTTAGAATTCCTGATCGAAATTTAACTTTAGCCTTAACTAATAATACGACTAAATTCGAATTAATTCCAATTGGTCATCATCCAAATCTTCAATTTAAATTACCCATTGATCCTTTCCCAAATTTAAAATTTTTAGATCTATCTACTTCAGTCATACCAACTATTCATAATGATTTATCATTGATTTTAAAAAAATTCCCTAGACTTGAATATCTCATTCTTGATAGAACTCAATTAATCTATCCTTGTAGATTTGAAGGTGATGAAGAAAGGGTTAATGAAACTTTAAGGTTAATTGGATCTACCGCTTCTTCCATTGGAATCTCTAGAGCTATTGAAATTACTAGAATTTGGAGAGATTTGAAAAAAATGATGGAGACTGAAATCAAACAAGAAAAATTGAGATCAAATGGTATCATTCCTCCAAATTCTAATCCATTCATTGAAACTAAAATTAAACCAATAACAATCAATGATGAATCAAATTTTAAAAGAAGAGGTCGAAGTAGCTACGGAAGTGCACCCAAGTGGAAGCGAGATCATAATAATACTTCAACTTGCTCTGGATCAGTTAACAATCATCAAACTCAAGATCATAAATTTATAAATCATACTCAACTCAATCAATTACCTCTCTCACAACAAACTCTTCCGAATAAATTAATCATACTACCATCTCCATCTAATTTAATCAGTTTATGTTGTGGAACTGATTTAGAAAAATTAGATAATAACACATCAAGTCATGAACATGAAGAAATTAGAAATCAATGGAAGGAACAATTTCAATTAGGTTGGAAAATTGGATTAAATAAATTAGAAAATAATATAATTGAAAAATTAATTGAATATAAAGTTTCAATTTCAATTTGGAAAAAAACATTATCAGATTTTCAAATTTCAAAAAAAAAAAATTTAAAATTATCAGTTAAAAAAAATGATCATCAAAGTAATATTAATTTAATTGAAATAGAAAAGGATGAAGAGTTTAATAGATTAATGAAATCAAAACCAATTTTATTAATTCAAGAAATTGATTTAACAACAAAAGAAGAAGAAGACAAAGATTTAAATAAGAATACAGAATTATTAGAAATATTTAAAAATAGAATGAAATTAAAAGAAATAAAAATTTCAGAATTAGAAATAAAAGAAGAAGAAGAAGAAATGATTTTAATAAAATTATTAAAAGAAAAAGAAAGAAAAGTTAATTTTTGTTGTTTAAATGATTGTGATAAATTTGGTCAAGTAGTTTGGGATAGAACTAAATCTTCTTATATTAATATTATTAATCCTTCAGTTAATCCTAATCTAAATTTAAATCAAAATCAAACAGATTTAAATAATCTTGTTAATAAATTAAATGAATTTCATATTAATTCAAAATTAAATAATCTTTCTAATTCTCATCATTTTTGTGCTCATCTTATTGGAAGGAAACTTTGGGATTTAGATTCTTTTTATTAATTTCTTTTTTTTTTGTATCTTTATTTCTTTCTTTTGTAATTTTCTTTTATAAATATTGTATATATATATATATAGGAATGGATGATTTCTTTCTTTTTTGATTAAAAATAAATAAATAAAGGGTATTGATTTCCACACATGGTCAAACCACATTTACACACGGTCTTGGACCGCCAGGGGACGTCAGATTTTTTTTTTTTCAAATATTTTTCAAAAATACTTTTAAGAGTTCTAAAATTACCAAAGATTTTCATCCTGAGCCCCCCTGCTTCATATTCTGAAATTTTTAGAACCAAAAAAAATATGGAAATTACACAAGATCAAAAAAAAAAAAAAAAAATAGTTAATGCAGGAAATATGGGCTAAAAATTTTACCACATGTATTCCCACTCTATTGGAATGTGAGATAAAAATTTTATCCACAGGGAAGAAAAAAAACTTACTTTTAAATTTACTTTTGCAAAAAATTTGGTTAGTGTACCACAATTTTGCAAAAGTAAATGTATAAGTAAGTTTTTTTTCTTCCCCATGGATAAATTTTTTATCCCACATCCCAATAGGGTGGAAATACATGTGATAAAATTTTCAGCCCATTTTTTTTATTTTTATTTTTTTTTATTTTATGTAATCCCTATACATGGAGTACTTCCATATTTTTTTTGGCTCTAAAAACTTCAGAATATGAAGCAGAGGGGCTCAGGATACTAGGAAGAATCTTTGGTAATTTTAGAACTCTTAAAAGTATTTTTTAAATATATTTGAAAAAAAAAAATCTGACGTCCCCTGGCAGTCAAAACCGTGTGTAAACGTGGTCTGACTGTGTGCAGAAATCAATACCCTAAATAAAGAAATAAATAAATTGAAAGTTTTTGATTAAGTTACTTGGTGAATTCCACCCAAACACTCTGTTTTTATGTTTGTGTGATGTGCTGTTTTTTTTTTTTTTTTTTTTTTTTTTCATTGAATTTTTACTTTTTTTTATGTTTTCAATCACTCGCTCAACAAAGAAGAAAGTGAGTTCATCTTTTCTTTTTTCTTTATTCTTTCAATTGACTTTTTTGTGTTTTCTACACAAAAAGAAAACTCCATTGCTTATATATATTTTTGTCTTTTTTTTTGATTGATTTGTTACTTTTTGTTCTTCTTCTTTTCACTCACTCAACCAACAAACAAAGAAAAAGTTGGCTTTATCTTTCCTCTTTCTTTCATCACTTTACTGACTGACTGTCTTTTTTTTTTTTACACACAACAAACAAACACAAAATACAAAATCGTTTGGATTCTTTTGCCTTTTTTTGTTTGATTGACTTTTTTTTTTTTTTTTCTTTAATTTCACTCACACACCCAAGCAAGCAAAGTGGGTCAATCTTTCTTTATAAATGAATCTTCATTTTTTTCTTTCATCTCTTTCAAATGACTTTTTTTTTTTTATCTACAAAAAAAAAAAAAAAACCTACAAAATTTCTTGGATTCTTTTTTTGCTTTTTGTTGATCATAAACTTTTTTCTTTTTACTCACTCAATCAACCTAGAAAGAAGTAAGTTGATCTTTCTTTATTAATCAATCTTTCTTTTCTCTTTAGTTCTTTCTTTTCTTCAGACTGACTTATTTCTCACTCTCTTGACTTGTTAAATTGTAAGTTGTTTTTTTCTTTTTCCCTTACTGTTGACCAAACTCATTTCCTTCTTGTCTCATTTTCCTTTTTAATTTTTTTTTTCAATAATTTATTTTTCATTTGAACAAATAATAACAATGATTATTATTGTTATTTATTTTTTAGCAATTTTTTTTTTTTTAATATATAATTATTATTATGATTATTATTATTATGATTATTATTTATTTTTTTTATTTTTTTATTTTTTTGTTTTTTACTTTATTTTATTGAAGAAATGAAAATTATTATTATCATTCATTTTATATATTTTATATATTTTTTATTTTTATATTGGGTTGGAGAGAGAATCAATGCAATGGTTGATTAGGTAGAGCCATTGATGGAAAAAACCAACATACATAAAAATCTGCACAATGGCAAGACATGCAGATGTTTTCTGCACAATGGCAAGACATGCGGATGTTTCCTGCACAATGGGAGTGCAGCGTGGTTGCCCCACCAGTGTGATGTTGCGGGTGGGAACACATGTCCCAAAATGTGCACTTACACGTGTGCAAAACGTGTGTACGGTGGTTGGGTGAAAACAGGTCAACCAAG
>JNCO01006787.1:0-12326 GCA_000785685.1 Uromyces viciae-fabae | reverse complement strand
TTTTTATTCTATTTTATTCATTTACTTTTTCTAAATTTAATGTTTTGATTAGATTGACTGTTCTTCGCTAGTCTTCTTCTTTGTGCTGATCTTAGAAATCATCCAATTCTTCTGGCTGTAAGATTCTCCTTTTCTCAATCTAAATCAAGATCAATACTTATTCTGATAAACTTCACAAACATCAGTTCTTCAGTTGTTACTTCTCAATACATTTAATGATCCCTTATTCATTATTTGTCTATTTTCTATCAGTCTGATGTTGGTTTCTTTTATTTAAATCTCTTTCTTTTTTATAATTGCTGATCTTAAATACTTTGTGAAATTAATAGTTCTGGTCCTAGTTTACCCATTAAAATATTTCTTAAGTTTCTCTTAGATCTTGGTTCATCAGTCCATCAAAGCGGAATCATCGAGTTCTGGAACCTGAGGAGAGTCAAATTCGTGTGCGGACACGGTTTATCTTTCCACAACGTGTTTGGTTTTTCTTTCCTGTTGACTTCTCTGACCTGTGCATCTCAAAATCTAAGCTTCACATGAACTTGCTGACATTTTTGGATCAGTATGCAAGAGTCTTGATTGCATAGGTATTAGTTTCTGGTATAAACTCATCATCGCTGTGCGCTCCAATTTCTTTCAGCAATTTGAGGTAACGTTCTGGGTAACTATTGTTGTATGCAAACTTGTAGCAAGCTTTGCACAGCTAAATTAAGAAGAAATCAATTAAAAAATAATGCAGATGGAAAATCTAAAAAAAAAGAATCTTACTCTTTCGCGGTTTTTTTGGATTGACTTCTTTGTTTCATCCTGGGAATGCTTACCAGAAGATTTGAGCTCTTTTTTGTATTGAGCCCCCATGACAAAATGAACATAGTGATTATATGCTGCAATGAGGAGTGAAATCTTATTAACTTCTTTGAGGTCAATGCTCATAAACAAATAAGCCCCACTTCCAGCAAGTTGTCGGAAAGAATTCAAAGCGGTGATCCTGCAGGCAGAATTGAATAATGAATCCAAGGGTTCGTCCAAATTTGGGCCCCAGATGCGTAAGCCAACCTTGGCCAGAAGTCCATGACAATAGAGTATATGCATCTTGTCAATGTTAGCTAACCCGCGTCCAAGTTTGAATTGTCCGGAGCAACCACTAGCTAATGTGATGATATCTTCTTGGGCAATGAGGTCTGGACTACCGGGACTCTCAATACATTTCTCAACATCTTCAGTTGACTTGAAATTATGGTAGAACTCGCGTAATAGGTACTGATACACTCGGGGGGGTACAGATTTTTGCTCAAATAAACCCCAAAGAAGCTTGATGTGGAGATACAATGCCTCCTATGTTGGATATTGCAATCAGCTATGTGAAAATATTATAAAATAAAAAATAAAAATAATAAATCTCACCTTGACACACTGAAAGTCAGCAGGGCATTCATCCAATGTCATCTGAGCAGGATGCTTTTTTCGGGTTGGGGTTTGCTTTCTAGTTGAAGAAGAAAGAGAGGGAATAATAAATCTCACCTTGACACACTGAAAGTCAGCAGGGCATTCATCCAATGTCATCTGAGCAGGATGCTTTTTTTGGGTTGGGGTTTGCTTTCTAGTTGAAGAAGAAAGAGAGGGCCGTTGTGGAAAGATAAATTGGTTGGCGGGGTAAAAATAGATTATGAATGATGTACGCTGGCCGGCAAGCGATGTGGAAAGATAAATCGTGTCCGCACACGAATTGCTCTCTCCCCAGGTTCCAGAACTCGATGATCCCGCTTAAGTGGACTGGTGGACCAAGATCTAAGAGAAACTTACGCTCTCGACTAAGAACCCCAAACAAGTTGGCCCTTTCTTATTCCCTCGCGCTTCCGCAGTTTCCCTCCCTAAGAGTCTTGGTCTGTGATCTTCCCGCTAAAGAAAAATGAGAGTTGAAGTTTTCACGTCTGATACTCTAAAGTAATCAACTCTGATTGCGTTAATCTGTGTTAATTTTTCCCTGAAAAGATTTCTGTGATGATGTGTATATTGTATATATATGATATTCCTCTATTTTACAACTTTTCCCTCCCTTCCCATCCCGCGCCCGATTCCCCCGATTCCACCCTCTCTTCCCCGTGCACCCTGATTTCCGTCTCCGCAGCCGTTTGCCCCAATCACCAATCCCGCATCCGCCTTACTTCCGGAACCCTTACTGCCGACCGTCGTCACCCTACTTCACGCAGCCCACCGGATCGGATCGTTAACCGCTGAACGATCCGCTCCTTCCCCTGCTGTTCCGCAGCCCTTAACACCGGTCTACCCCGCAGCACCTTCCTGAGTAACCCACGTCTGATTGCCTAATCCGCATCACCGCTCAGCCCCCGTAAATTGTAGATTCCACTTTCCCTCCACATTTGGTATATTCTGAGGCGATTAACTTGCAAATACTTTCCGCCTTCGTCCAAAGCTTTTGATCAGCTAGCACGATGCTTTTCCCTGCTCCGCATGCCTCTCCACCTTCGCCACCGTTACCCAACACAAATATAAGTTCCACACCGTTTAGAGGGATTCTTAGTTGGAGTTGGTCTCCCAATAGGGACTGATACTGCTTAGGTTCCCTTTGGTCTTGGGTTAGATTGGGGGGGGATTTCTTTTTTCTGGTTTTTTATCTTTGGGGATGCCATGGATTGGCCAGAGGAATTGAGTGTTTTAACTTTTGTCGGATTTGGTGTACTTGACAAATCCATTGGACAATCTTGGTTTTCGCTTGGTGGACGCAGTTTGGAAACTTTGAGGGAAAGGGCTTCAACAAGTCCTTCAAACTGGCAAGCCTGATGAGCAAGTGCATCATTTGTCCTGGCTTCCATGATAGTGGCTTGTCGTTCCAAAGCGGCGGTAACAATGGTGTCAATGTCAATTGGGTTTGAGCCATTCATTTTGAGATGGTTGGTATTCTGTTTCTGGAGATTGTTGTTTTTGAAAAGAAAATATAAATTAAAAACTAATGAGACAAGCGGGGCAGGATGGAACAAGGGATTTAAATGATAGAAGAAGGCAAGAGTAGATACTAGAGAAATCCGTTCAGGTGTGTGAGCTTACATGAGAATGCGACAGACTGTGACATGCTGCGACAGGCAATGTGTCGCTAGTCAAATTTTCTTGTCCGAGCGCTTGTCGGAATCCAAGAGCGTGAACAGGTGTGACACCCTGTGCAGTCGCATACCAAGACGCGACACCAAAATGCATACCGTGTTATATGCACGTAAAGAAAGAAATAAAAAAATAAACCAAGAAAGTAAAAAAAAAAGGTCGAATTCTTTACATATAGGCTATAAGAGGTGTGAGTATTTTGCAAGCAGCTGTCAACGTTTGCTGCGAGTTTCTTTTTTTTGCGGGTGAGCGCTAGTCGAGCGGGGCACTGAAGCGTGGATTTTTCGCGTCAAATTAAATAAAAAAAAATAAAAAAGAATAATCCAACTCAAAACATGCCACCAAAATCATCCACTCTCTCTGCTAAGACTGCATCGATCCCAAGTCGACCTAATAACCCACAGAAAAACTCAGATGCATCCATTCCAAATAGCAATTCTGCAAAACCAAAAAAAACTATTTACGATCAAGAACAGGAACAATACAAGCGGGAAATTGACCAAATACAAAATAGAATCGTAAGTTGATCACTAACTCAAAATTCATTTTACTCAACTCATTTTATAAAAACCTTTTTTTTTTTTTTTTTTTTTTTTCTTTACCTTGGACGGATTGATGAATAATTTCAGTCGGAATTGCGTTTAAAAATTGGTGATTCTAACAATGGAGGACCAAATGCACCACTAATCGCTCGTCGTAAAACTTTACGTGAGGAAATGGAAAGCTTAAGAGAAGCACAAAATAAAGAAAAATCAACAAGAGGCAGAGTTACAGATCAAATTCGTACTATAAACGATGGTCTTCAACGTAAAGTAAAAAAAAAATTCTTCTTCTTAAAAGGAATTACAATTTCAATTTGACCTTTTTTGTAAAATAAAATATAAAAAAAAAAAGCTTGATTTATGACTGATAAGTATTTCACTCGTTATTCAAATCAGATTAAAGAATTGAATGCAAATCGAACCAAGCTACCGTTTAAATCACCAGCAGAAGTAGATGCAAAGATAAAACAATTAGAATCACAAATTGAAAGTGGAACGATGAGAATTGTTGAAGAGAAAAAAGCATTAGCAGAAATACAAAATTTAAAAAAGTCAAAAAAATTAGTTGACTCATTTGCAGCACAGCAAGAATTAATTGAACATGAAAAATTAAAAATAGATGAATTAAGGAAACAAATGGATGATCCTGATAGTAAATCTATTAATAATCGTTGGAGTGAAATTAAAGCTGAACTCGATCAAATCAATACAAAATTGGATGAATCTAATAAATCTAGGGATAAATTATTTGATGAAAGAAATAAACTTCAAGATGATCTCAATCTAGTTTTCAACAAGAAGCGTGAATCAGCTCTTCGTCATAAAGAAGCTAATGAGAAATATTGTAAGATTTTTTTTTTTCTTCAATGCTCGAGCAAAATATCAAATTGATCCTTCCTTGCCGTTTCCAACAAAAAAAAAAAAAAATGTATAATAATAATAATCATAATCCTAAAGACGCAAAGTTACAAGAAGAACAACAACGACGTATAAATCGACAAAAAGCTGAACGAGAGGCACAGGAAAAAGCGGAAGTAGAACAAGCACATCTGGAAATGAGAGAACAAGCTGCGTTACCAGCCTACGGAAGAGAAATAGAAGATTGTAGAACGTTAATATTATACTTTGATAAGCTAATAGGAAATGGAGTATCCACTACTACCGATGAAAACTCAAAGAATAATGAAGAATTAAAAATCTCTTCGACTTTACCCAAGATAAAAGATATAAGAAAAGTGGATGAAAAAGATGGATTTGAAGGAATGGTTGCAATTAAAAAGAAAAACGTTGAAGATGAAGAATTTTTCATGGGCGTTAACAAGAAAAATAAAAATAAAAATAAAAAGTCATTATTTTCTCTGTTTTTTTCCTAATTTTGTTTTACCTTTTTTTCTTTTTTTTTTACCCTTTTTTTCTTCATTTTTTTATAAAACGACACCCCCATAGGAGTTTTTTTATTTTTTTCCGGGGTGTCTAAAACGACACCCCCCCCCCCCCCCCCCCCCCCCAAAAAAAAACAAGGGGTCTTTTTGTGCTGATTTTTATTATTATTATTATTTTATTTTTTTTTGAATTTTAGGATCGTATGACTAAAGAACGCATTGCTGAAACTGAAGCTAAAATAGCATCAAGTCAAGCTAAATTTAAAAACCAAGTTCCTAATGTGGTTAATTCAAATGAGTCATCTTCAGTTGAAGTTCAAGTAGAATCTACCAATGGTAAAACTATTGATGATGATGATCAAATTGTTGAATCATGATTTATTTCATTTAATTTTACTAAATTTCATGTCTACTTTGTTAATATAAACAAAACATGATTCAATAGTTTAATTCCTTAGATCTTGTCTTATACCTTCTCTCGTTTACATGCAATTTGGTTTATAGATTGTTCATTTAAGAAATAAAAGAATAATAATTTTGAGTCAAATTGCTACATATTTAATTTTTGCTGTGCAAGCTCAACTCCATTTTTGAAGAAAATTGACTACTGCGCTGTGGATACTCTTAAATCTGTGGTCTGGGAAAATATGTGACAGGCTAGCTGTTACCAGTTTGCTTTTTTCGGTGAAACCAAATTTGATTTTCATTTTTATTTTTAATTTAAGATTTTAGCTCACTTGGGCATCGGAATGGCACACGTTCGTATATTCTAACTTAACTGTTGAGGAAAATGAGCTAATTGAGTTTTGGCTCATAGGTGTGTCAAAATTTAGACTCGTATTCCTCCTATAGGGATTCAAGATCACCTTTATCATATGAAGATCAACAACTTCAACTTTCTCGATCGGCAACGGTCTACGTTGGAAATTTGTCATTTTTTACAACTGAAGAACAAATTTTTGAGTTATTTTCAAGAGCTGCACTCATTAAACGTATCATAATGGGACTAGATCGAAATACTAAAACACCATGTGGCTTTTGTTTTGTTGAGTTGAGCCTGGTTTTTTTTTTTTTTTTTTTAAATTACCCATCTTCAATCAATATTAACCCACGAAAAAAAAAAAAAAAAAAACTTAGGTATTATCAACCGGAGGACGCCTTAGCTTCTTTGAGATACATATCTGGTACCAAGCTTGATGAACGAGTTATTCGGGCTGATCTAGACCCAGGATACCTGGATGGCCGTCAGTATGGCAGAGGAAAGAGCGGTGGCCAGGTAATTTAAATTTATATTCATGACTTAGCCATCTACGCCTCAATACGGGCCAAAATCCTTCAAATTCTCCTAAAAATACTTCGTAGAAGCAAGTGGGAAAAGAATTTTTTTTTTTAAAAAAAAAATCTCGGGACTTGAAAACTGAATAACATTTTGATTTGAAAACCTTAGGTGCGGGACGAATACCGTGAAGATTATGACGTCGGTAGAGGTGGATGGGGTCATTTGAAACAAAAACAAGAAGAGAGACAGCGTCAAATGAGGCAAGATGAAATGTACCGTGATGATCATGATGGTGGTGGTAATCGTGAAGTTCCTGATGGAGCTGGTGAAGGAGTGAGCTTTCAATTTCAATCAAATTTTTAGTCATTATTCTGATTATTATTTTTTCCTTCTTTCTCTCTTGATTCCAATATCTCTAGGGTCCTCGTTTTAGAGAAGAACAAGCTGAAGAAGATGCAGATTAGGAAATCTTTTTTTTTTTTTTTAATTGATTTTATCATCTTGTTTGAATTTATACTGTATAATTACTCAATTTTTCAAAATACCAAGAACAAAAGTGATGGTCTATCATTTTCAAATCTTGATTTTCCTTTATTGACTATAGGAACTTTATCCAAGTCATTCCTGGGTAATATGAAACCCAGGTCAAAAAGAGTCTAGACCTGAGGAACCAATACAGCATCAACTGCTGGCCTACAGTTGGAGACATCAAATTGTTGTAACCTATTAGGTTACACTGCTCCGCCGCAGTCTCACTGACCACTGGAGGCTTCCTCCGGTGCTTCTACACACCGGAAGATTGGAATATTCTCATATTCTATGGTTCTGACACATCACAAATTACTGTAACAGATTTTGGGGTGTCCCAAATGTTGGCCAGGAAAAAAAACTAAAAAATCCCCCAGGGGTCGGGAAAAAACAGGGGAAAACAGGGTGAACTCCTCTGGAGGAAGGCATGGCCTCTTTGAGAGGCATGTTTTATGTACTTCTATAAAACTACTTACACCACAAAACATTAAATAATGGTAGTCAGCAAGGCTTCAAGAGCCCAGAGGAACAGAAGGAAAAATGAAAAAAATATCAACAATGAACAAACCAGCCATAAAAAAAAAGAAGATAAAAAAGAATTCAAAAACAAATATGATTGTAATTGAATCATCTAGTGAAGAAGAAAACTTGCAAAATCAACCCATAGAAATTGCATTGAGTGAAAATGAAAACTTTCCAAAAAAAGCCATTCATGTGCCAGAAAATGAAAAAACAATTTCTGAAGACAGTCTGATTGCATTATTTCAAGAAAAAGAGATAGAAGAAATCAACATAGCCAATGACATGGTTGAATCTCTCCACAACTCAATCAATGATCCAACATCAGATGAAGAACACCATTAAAAATACAATGAAGACACACCTTTGGAGCTCTGGCCATTGTTTTTTGAAAGGAGAAGACTGATTCCCCTGCTGATCATAAACGCAAGCTCAGGTCTGGCCAAGATGGTTATCAAAAACCAATTGTGAATCTGTTATCTTCCTCAAAGAAACTTGTGACCAGAGGATTACCAAGACAAACAAAACACATTTATCATAAAAATGTTATCAAAGCTGTTGGAAAAGGCAATTAAATGATGCAAAACTTTGTTATAAAGACTCAAAAAAATGCACGTACTAGTAGTCAGCCAGCTACTGATCCAGTTCTATATCCTCTATATCCTTCTGAATCTGATATTGAACCTGATTCACTTAGCTCAAACATAGTTGAACTCCGCCTGGAGATACACCTCAATCAATATCCCTCTGAGCCAAAGAAGGCTGATCAAAACACAAAAATTCAAATAAAAGCAAAAGATCAGTGGAAAAACTTTTGTGATGCAATTTTTACAGCCACTTCTCTCTGCAATGAAAAATTGAAGAAAGATCCAATGTTCAAGTATCCTCATTCAATGATATCTAATTTAAATGAATTCAACCACCTTTGATATAAAATAACTCTTGATGAAATCAAATCACCAAGTGTTTCTGCTTCCCTGGCTACAGCTAAATCTGCAATATGTTGTCCAATTTCCTCTTCTTCCACCAGTATGCAAGAAATCAGGAGTGGAATTAACCTAGCTTGATCAATATCAATACAAGCTCAACATGTCTTGGATCACAAATAAATAATGGTAACACAGTCTGGAAACAAAACTAAACACCAATCACTCCTTGATAATCCTCAAGTCAGAAAGTCACTCCTTACTTGGGCAGAAGCTCAACTCCTGGGTGAAGTGAGTTCTAAATTTGATTTGAAAGCAGGAGTTGATGTCAAACTGATGCAAAAAAATATTCAACAGGTCACTCCAGCAACACTCCATCATTTTGTTCATGATACTGTTTTTCCTGAACTTGAAATTGATTGGAAGGTTAATATGAAATCAGTTACTCGTTGGATGTATAAGCTGGGGTTCACTTTACAAGAATACAAAATATCTCAGTACTTTGATGGAAATGAGTGAGCTGATGTTTTCCTTTCCAGAAGAAACTATATTGGCAATTACCTCTTGCTTCAAAAACAATCCTGTCAATATGGTGGTGAAAATTTGGAAACACCTGGATTGGTTGACCCTGAAATACTGGGAGATATGAAAGAAACTGTCTTTTTCTTTCATTATGATCTTTGTTAAATGCTTAAGAATGGCCTAAAAAAACTTGGCTTCTTCCAGGAACCATGGAGCTGTGATCCAAAAATGTTGGCCGATTAATTCATATGTCAGATTTTTTCCTGGAAACTGTAGGCCAACTGGTACTCTCAAAATAAAATTTTGATAAATCACAAAGAAAAAATTCAAAGACCAAACTGGATTCAGAAGATGCAGCCACAATCATATACCCAGGTTCAACTGGAGATAAATGGCAGGTCATGGATCAATTGTGTCACCAAGTTTCAAACAAGGCGATTCCAATTTTTTGAAGCAGTTCATCCTGAAATCCAAGCATTCTTTTTCTTTGATTGCTTGTCCGCACACGGAGATTTTGCACCCTCTGCATTGAGGGTTCAAAACATGAATCTTGATTCAGGAGCTAAACAGGTAAGGCTCAGAGATTCATACCATCTGATGATCCATGTATTCCTCTTCACCTTTACGGTCAACCCCAAAGTCTTTCTTATGATGTATCACACCCAGATCTAAACCAAGCTGGAGAGCCGAAGGGGGTAAAAGCTGTTTTAGAGGAGAGGGAACTCTGGAAATTTTATACTCAACAAGCACAAGAATCCAGGAAGCCTGCTTTGAAATTTTATTGTGACAATTGCGAAACTTCCAACATTCAAAAAGATGCCATTCAACAAGCAGAAAGACTACTCCTACAAGCTGAAAGTATTGGCTATTTATTATCAGCTAGCAATAGTGATGCCGCTCAGCAAGATGGGGCTCGAGAACCAGAATGTGAACCAACTACACTGAATGAAACACGCATCAACTGTTGTTGGTCAAAAATCATATTGCTTCAGTCAACTTCTCCAATGAAAATCTGCTTTTACAATCCATCATTTAGGAGTGAGGTCATATCTGCCTTTTATTACCCAAATTCCATTTTGAATTAAACCCGATTGAGCTTTTTTGGTCATACATCAAACATGGTCAGTCTGGAATCCAATCCTACACTCACAAACATCTCTAATCATCCATTCTGTTTATTTTCTAGCATACCAAACAAATTCTCATGCATGCAGCTCATTTAAAAAATCAAAGCTTCTATTTGAGACAGTCCACAAGTCATGTCCACTTACCACTATAAGAAAGTACTTCTGCTGCATTGACCACCATATTAATATTTATCAAAAAGGATACAACAGAGCTCAGTCACAAATTCTAATGAAAAAATATACCTCAGATCGATGTATACCTAGAAATGCTGCAATGAGGATTGACTTGCTCAATTATTGAAATAGTTTGTTTTTTTATCTCAATCTTCATTTTCTGCTCAATTGTTACTCTCTGATTATAAGGAAATGAACCTTCCTTACATTTTTATTACATTGTTCTTAAATTCAGCAACTTGACTCTTTCTTACAATGTTTTTACCGCAAGCAACCTGAATTGCTTTCACTTATTGTTCTCTAATTTCAATCATTCAGAAGAATTCATTGCTCATTTTTAAAATATACCAATATAGGCAAATAGAAAGAAAAAAAAAGAAAAAAACAGTGAAGAAAAGAAAAATGAAGGAAATTCATACTTGGATCAATCACCAATCGGTCAATTGATGTTTTCTTTCCGCTTCTGAGTGTGGATGATTAAGTATTCTTGTTACATAAAACTACCTAGTGCCAAATCTTGTCCCACATCTGATATGATTATAGTCCATCTGGTAATCCAATGAACTGTTTGATAAACCAACCAGCACGATTCTTGCATTGAGTAAAGAAATTGCATGTATTTATGTATTCTTGTCTTCAACTATATGGGGTAATTCACAGATGGAAGTACATAACGATGTATTTTGGATCAATCACCAATTGGTCAATTGATGTTTTCTTTCCGCTTCTGAGTGTGGATGATTAAGTATTCTTGTTACATAAAACTACCTAGTGCCAAATCTTGTCCCACATCTGATATGATTATAGTCCATCTGGTAATACATTGTTCTTAAATTCAGCAACTTGACTCTTTCTTACAATGTTTTTACCGCAAGCAACCTGAATTGCTTTCACTTATTGTTCTCTAATTTCAATCATTCAGAAGAATTCATTGCTCATTTTTAAAATATACCAATATAGGCAAATAGAAAAAACAAAAAAGAAAAAAACAGTGAAGAAAAGAAAAATGAAGGAAATTCATACTTGGATCAATCACCAATTGGTCAATTGATGTTTTCTTTCCGCTTCTGAGTGTGGATGATTAAGTATTCTTGTTACATAAAACTACCTAGTGCCAAATCTTGTCCCACATCTGATATGATTATAGTCCATCTGGTAATCCAATGAACTGTTTGATAAACCAACCAGCACGATTCTTGCATTGAGTAAAGAAATTGCATGTATTTATGTATTCTTGTCTTCAACTATATGGGGTAATTCACAGATGGAAGTACATAACGATGTATTTATGGTACATATATGGACTTATGGTACATTTATGGACATAAAACAAAGCTGAAAACCATATGTCCCAAATGATCCAATGAACTGTTTGATAAACCAACCAGCACGATTCTTGCATTGAGTAAAGAAATTGCATGTATTTATGTATTCCTGTCTTCAACTATATGGGGTAATTCACAGATGGAAGTACATAACAATGTATTTATGGTACATATATGGACTTATGGTACATTTATGGACATAAAACAAAGCTGAAAACCATATGTCCCCAAATTTTGACCCCCTTTAAAAGTAAAAAAAAAAAAACCGCTGGTCAGATCACAAAAACGCTATAGAATTGGAAAGTAAATCCTCCAAACAGTCCAAAAATATACTGTTTGGGGGTTTTGGACCCTTGTATGGGGAAAATATTTGGCCTGTGTGCTCAACTAAAGTTTTTCAGGCCGACTGTTACAGTAATTTGATGTCTCCAAATGTAGTGGATCAGCCTTCATAAGCAGCCTTTTTCTTTCTTTTCTCCCATGTAAAGGTTTACCTGTGCTGAGTTGTATTATTTTGTGATACACATAATTTTGAGAAACTTCACAATGTCAATTTTAGAAGGCAAACTGGTTTCCCAACTTTTCTATTACTCCAAAAGAAAAACAAATTGGATGTAAGTCATTCAAATCAATAAAGGGATACTTGTCTGATCTGGTTGGTATTCATAATCTTGGGTCAAATAGTTTTGTTCATCATGCACAAATCTCCTACTGGGATTGAAAAACTAAGTTATTCCAAGAAACAATTATGAAAACGCTGCACATTCCCAAAATTAATTATCATAAAATCTTTACTTGATTTATCATATATGTTTTGTTGGAATATCAATGACTTCTAATTAAATATTTATCTTAATCTATTCTTACTACCTTATAAGACAATCTTAT
>JNCO01006786.1:0-12709 GCA_000785685.1 Uromyces viciae-fabae | reverse complement strand
TACAGCTCACTGGTGTAAAAACTCTCCACTCTGCAATAAATGTGAAGGAACTCATGAATCCAACACATGTGATATGGCCATTGAGCCATTCTTCCTCATCCGTGGAGAGAGCTTCATTCTTGTTCAGTTTTTCAATTAATTTTTCTTGTTTAATTATTTTGTAATCTTCTTTCATTTTCTTGAAATGAGCTTCAAGCAGGTGAAATTCAAGCTCTTCATTCTCTTCTGTCACATCGTCAAGGCTAGGTTGATTTGGAGTGAGATGGAGGTGGAGGATGTTTCCAATCAGTGTGAGATAGAGTGATCCTTCGTTCTTCAAAAGGAGAAAAAAAAAATCACCATCATCAAAATAGGCATTTTTAAACTACGTTGTAGAGGTTTTTATTGGCTATTGGATGCCTTTTTTGTACACAAAAAGTGATATAAACTACAGTGCGCAATGTTAAATCAAATTGCACGTTAAAAAAAAAAAAAAAAACCTAACACTTTGGGTGTCACTGGCCAGAGAGCTCAATTTTCCCAATTAGCGCGGCTGCTCTGAGCGCGGCTCTTCAGCCGAATGCGGATGCTCCGAAAGCAAATGAAAATTAGATCAAGATCGAGGGAGAAGCCCCTGGCTATGCACTTGAGCAGGTTATGCCCTTAGCCAAGTATGCCCTTAGAGAGGTTTGACTGTACCTCTCTGTGACCTCCTCATAGTCCGGTGGTACTTCCGGGGCTCCGGCCCTTTGGGATCCCCTGGGCCCTGGCATCTCCCTCAGAAGCAAGCAAAACTCCCAACTTGTTTTCATCACCTTCAAGTCCTTCCTTCGCCATGTCGCAACAAGATCAACAATCCATCACGCAACGTTCAATTCGAAAAGTGGATCCCGAATCAAAGGAACCCACTAAAGAGAGTCATGGAACGACCCAGCCACATAAAACTGTTTACCCCTCATTTGAGATAGTCAAACATAAATCATTTGGTACCGTTATGCACGAAGTATGGATCAGAATTCAAGGAGAATTCGGTTTGTCTATGTTGGAAACGGTGAGCTGAAGATAATTCAAAAAATAATGCATTGTGTCACATCTGAACCCCTGTTACCCAAATCCAACTGAAATATGACTCAAACTGCTACACATTATGAATTTCCTACCCCGATATATCTTGCAATAGTGGGAGATGATTATGATCTGTCAGTAGGATTCTTTTTTTTTTTTTGAGAAAGTCTAATGATTAATTTGCTTTCACAACTTTGTAAACCACAGATATAATCTTTGTTGCATTGATCATGTTATTTTATTTCGCCATCTTCAAGTATTTTCCTCCTCATATAAAAATTATTGCCAGAAGAGCAAATTATTATCTGATGGGATCGGAATAGAGTACAATGTCACAATTTCTAATTGTTGAGTCAACTTTTTCTCATAGTTAATCTAATCAATCTTTTTCCTCTGGCCGCTTTTCTTATGCTGCATTTCTGAAATCAGGCCCACATGTTGAGTACCTCTAATGCCGCTAAAATATTTAAAACTAGAAAACCAACCATGAATGCGAAGAAAACCAACAAAGTCTTAAGCCCCTAGACAGGAAAAATGAAAAATCTCAACATGGTCTCTCCACCCACCCCCTCCTTGGCTCCTATTTTCGCGCTATTAGTAGATGATACTAACAATAAAATATAAAAAAAAAGAACATCATACTGATCACATCCCCTTACATAAAGCCCAAATTAGCCGGACATGTTAATTTTTTTGATAAAAAAGTTTCTTCAATGTTTATTTTTTGTTCTTTTTTTTTAACTGTATGATGGTAGCGTTACTTCTCCTTGTCCTTTTATGGGATCCTTCAAATTCAAGGATATCTCTGTCTCATTGTTAATATTAGTATTATCATTCTTTTCCAACAGTTCAAGTTCTCATATTGCTATGTTTAAATTGATGCAGTTTGATGTAATTACTCTCTGGCTTTCATTGTAGATGTGTTTACCTTATCGAATAATTATAAATAGACTAATTTTTTTTCGCTGTCAAATGAAGTCATCATTATGAAAATCAATGATGTATGAGATATGAGTTAGTGCAATGATGAATAGAAAAGTAGTTTCAGGATTTTTCATTGGTCAAGTGTCTGTATTTATTCTTCATCCAGGGTTGTCCTGTATCTTCCCCCTTGACACCCTTCATCGCCGGTGATACTTGATCTTCAATCGCTACCGATACTTCAACTGCAATCACCATCGATACAAAAAGTCTTATCAGATATTCAACTCCATCGACGCCGCACATGCTCACAGCAAAGCAAACTCTTGCATCAAAGCAGACCTAAAATTTCAGCCCCAAGTTAAGAATCCAAGGAACACCATTAGTAATATATGCAGCCATATGAACCTTCGTCAAACCTTTCGGGACTCAAATCTATTTAGCACCCCTACAAGACTGTCTCCAGTATAAAAAAACATCTCAATCCTTCATCATCTCATTTGCAACTTTTTGGACACCAGGCCATTTTTAATTTGCTTGATATATATACTTTCTCTTTCATCTTTACATCAAGTTTCAATTAACAACATATAAAAAAGGAAAGAAAAAAATATACGATAGCTTCTCTCAATGACTTTCCTTGGTCTTTCCCTTGTTACTTGGCAAACTCTGCTGGTGAGTTTCTCAATGTTTCAGACTTTCAATGTTTTTGCATCCTTTACATCTGAACACCGATCTAACAACAATGTAAAACAACATCCTCTTTTCTTTCCCTTCCAAAAAAAACAAAAAATCACGCAACGAAAAATATATCATCCTATTAAAAAAATCATACTAATGACATACAGATCATTGGTTTCCCATTAATCTATGGCGCTTTTTCTCGAATCAAACGGATTTTGTTATTTCTTCGGAATTCCTTCAAGAAGACACCACGAGAATCTAATAAGATTGATTCACCTCCGGTCGAAAAATTCACCATTCGCCTATTCTTGACACCTTCGACGCTAATGCTTGGATTAAACTTGTTTATCCTCATTCTATATTTTTCATACTACAACCCATCTCAATACAATGTCTTTAAATTGACAAAACAACCACTGAACATACCGTCAACGACGCTGGCCACCGCTCTTACACGCTACTATCGCTCGAAAGGTCTATCCGATGCCCCAGTTGATCAAGAGCGATTATTGAAGAAACTCAACACTTTAGATGCACGCTTACTTTATGCTACTATTGGACCCGACTCATTTCTAAATTGTATTTGGTGTCGACCCCCATCAAGTAAAAGCTCAACCAACGGAACTGATCATCTATTATATACACTTATTCGACTATGGTTTAGCTATTCAGTTTTATTGATCTGTCTTGGCATCATGACGACGGGGGGCGATCGAATTAATGCCAAGAGAAGAGTATGGAGGTCTAGGTTAAATGCGCTAAGCATGATTTACATGATGTTTGAGACATGTTTATTGACGATAATAGTCTTCGTACCTGCTCTATTAGCTTCAATGGATAGTAGTAGGATGGTTTGGGATTCTTTATTTGGTCTTAGATTTCTCTTTTTTTGTGGTATTCTTCTGGCTGCATGGTGGGCTGTTATTACCGAAGTTTCCAAAGATCAAATGTCTTCCCTTTCTAAACTTGGCGTCGCTGTGGCTACTGTAGCTGCAGAACTTGATGGTTTGGTCAATAGACTCAGATTGACTGCACTTCAACGTAGTGCTTTGATGAGGGATCGAAATTTTCGAACACAGGTAATGTATCACAAATAAACTACTTCGGAGTAATTCGAAAGGACAAATAACTAACAAAATTGAATTGATTTATGATTACTTTAGACTAATAAGTTTTGGGAGAATGCTGAATCACAAGCTGAAACAGCTGCATCCAATGAAGAGGTTCAACGATTAAAGGACTCTATGGGATTGAGTTTGGAAAATCATCAAAGTCGAGATCAATTGAGAAATTGGATACATCAGATTTATCCTGATCCTTCTATGACCACTCCACCTCAACAAGAATCTTCTTCATAGTTTTGATTTTTTTTTCTTTTTTTTTTTTTTTTTTTTTTTTTTTTTTTTTTTTTGAAAAGGGAGCACCTCTGTCATCGCTTTTTGTTTGTGTATATTGCTTACTACTGGCATCTAATGAAAAACTTTTAAATAAATGAAGATAAATAAATCTGAATAATACTTTGTTGATCATTCGCATTGATAGTGAACAGGACAGAATCAATGTCTGTCGATTGAGGGGGTCGCTATTCAGTGGCTAAAGTCAGGATCCTTATTAACCATTGTCGTCATAACTGGTAATCGGATCTTCGAGAACGGTCAAGAAGATTTCACCTCCAGTGAACAGACTAAGATCATCTTCGGTCATCAGCCATTCAGATCTGCCCATACTTCATTAAATTATTAAATTAAATTACTGTTTTCTGAACATTCATCATATTACTTAAAGACTTCGCATTGTTATCAAAATACAAAATAAAATATTTACATTCCCCAAAAAAACTCAACATGTCAACTCAGATGGTAGGTCAGAGACATTTTTTCAATCAATATACCCAAACTAGTTTCTCTAGAAACAATGCAAGCGGAGTTATAATAGAGGGTTGCCAATGTCACTTTTAATGCCATTTTTATGGCACTCTGCACATGCAAATTTAATACCCAAGTCGGTAAAAATGGCATTGAAAATAGTTTTGTCAACCTCTTTCTTATACTGTTCAAAAGATCAAAGTTGTTGATGGTGAAGTTTTATTCCTTTTTTTTTCTCTGCACATTTATCTATTTATTTAGAAAATGAAGCCAAGTATTCAATCAAAATGTTCCACCGATACTCGGTTAATGACATCCACTCAAAGTTTAAATGTTGTCAAAACGTTAATCCAAACTGGGATAGGTGTCATCACTTATCTTCGGTAAGTCTCAATTAAATTGTCAACATTTTGACACTTTCAGGCAAGAAGATGACGTAAGATATAAATGATACAAATAATCATTCACATGGGTTGCTTGCTGTTGTTTCATTTTATGCAAAACCGGCGAAAAGTGGAGTATTTCCTGATGAATGCTTCAACGATGACAAGTAGGCTTCCAAGATTTAATTGATCAGCCAATAAATAGCTTACATTTTTCAATTAATTTTTTCTTCTCATTTCACTTGAAATCTTTCAGAATAGGTCCTGATCGGTCTGAGGCTTTACAACTTGATGATGCTAACACTTCAGAAGGACAGAAAAAGAACGGACGCGAAGGACGTGGATATATTAGAGTGAAGCATATCAAAAGAGGTGCTTCCAAGGAAAGCGATCGAGTACTAGATTACCTCGTAGGTCAAGCCTCATTTGTTCTCCGAATGAACTTATATTCACTTCAGAACTTTGCTTTTTTGTAAATTTTTGGTCACATTAGGATGAAGGTGTCATGGATGCTATTCAGCGTGGTTTTCTACGCCAATTATTGTTTGCGATGTACATGGATCCTGAAAATCCCAGAGATGTTATCGAGTGCTACACGTTAGTTTTTATTCAGTCATCAGTAAGCTCTGGAAGCAACACAGTTCTTGAATATCAACTGCTCTATTGTTTTCATGCGTGCTAGATTTAACTTGACGTACATCCCAAGTACGGACAAAGCCGGTGAACTTGTTCCTCAACTCGAAGTTAGGGATCAACTCCGAGAGCTGTCGTTGGGTGGCAAACTTCCAATGTTCAACGATCATCAACAGTCTCGAAAAACTTGCGGTATGGTTAAGAGACAAGTTCAAGCTCTTATCAAAAAGTAAACGATTTTTCACTAATTTAATGATTACATGCTGGATTTCCGTGACACCATCAGATTTTCAAAGAAAGATAAACATGCAGTACTGATTAGGAAAACTCTTGAACCCAATTTTCAAAAAAAAAAACCAAGTCTTATATGCTCGACTCAAAGCTTGACAGATATCACTGGTCGCCGGTTTTTAACTTTCAAGCTGTATTATAATGAGTTGGTCTCTTCCTGTTGTTCAATTTGCATCCTCGTCTATATTTCAATTGAACATTTGAGTTCTTAAATAATTTGACCGACGGATTCAAAGTAAAACTCCCTCGGATTACGAGCCACCTCACTTTACTGCTGGCGATGCAGAACGTGACCGTTTTACCTTTGGTACCTCAGGTGAAGCAGAGATACCAAGTGCTACCGAAATGGGAAAAATTGACACCGGATTTCACTCGTGAGTATAAATTTTCGGAAGCAAGCTTGAATCAAACACGATGTGACATTCTGCGTTATCTAGCGTTCGAGTGGCCTTGGCAACAATTTCCGAGTATATACCAGAGTCCAATTCGGCTGGCTCAAAGATAGCTACCAAAGCTGCATCCGCAGAGGAGGTTCGCGAACTCGAGCTGAAAATAGTTAGGGAAGAGGCCAAAGAGAGAGATATTCTTTGGGACGCTGAGAAAATCCTGGCACCTTCCCCTCCCTTGACGCCAAGTGGCTTCAAAAAGGTAGATAACAAAGTTGTAGCACAGCCAATCGGGAGACGTGGCCCGGCTGGATGCGCCGTTCCACTTAACTTACAAGGCGATGATCCTAAGACTCCTCATCCTGTCAAGATTTTGAAAAGGAAAAGTACCCCGAAAAACAACGTATCTTTAGACAATCCACCCATGTCAAATCTAACCCAAACCGAAGTTCAGAGCCAGTTCACCCCAATTAGTACAAACCGGGGTACTGACGCAATTAATTCACTTTTAAAGTCGACCGACTGGCACAACAATTTGCTAGGGGGTGAATCTAGTGCTACACAAAAAAAACTGCCTGATGTTAAAGCCAAGCGAGGCGTCGTCCCTAGACCTAAGGAGCATATTCTCGAAAATTCTCGAGTTGACCAGGGTGTGTTTACCTCGGGCTCTCATTCAGAAATTCGAAATGGTATTGAGGCTTGGGATGCTTCGATCGATCAAACAAGTATTCCTACTGCGGAATTAACAAATTCCTTTAAAAACTTAATTGAAAGCTCTCTGAATGACTCCTACGATCCTATTGAATCATGTTCTAGTGATAATAGATTTTCGAAACCAAAAAAAAAATCGGTTCCCCCAGTTCCTGGTGTTCCGAGCAATTCAAAATTCAAACAAAGCAAAGACAACTTCCCTAAAGAAGGTGCAGAGGCTCTCCAACTTGAGTCGAATAAGAACAGCAAAAGGTCCCGGCGAGATTGGACATCTAGCTGTAACAAAAGTGATATATGTGAATGTCAAGACGGAAATGATGACCAAGATATGATCAGCTGCGAAGTTTGTAAAAGTTGGAGGCACTTGAATTGCTATGGTTATAAATCTGCTAAGGATCCAAGAATTCCAGATTTTTTCGTCTGTTTCCGATGCCAAATCCACAAAGGAATGGATCTTGAAGAAATGTGGAGAAAGGAGGATGATATCAGGATTGTATTAGAGGGATTGAGAGGTCTCTGTATTTTTCGTCGCACTCTTCACATTATTTATGTGAGTGGATCTCCAATCAACAAGAAATAACAATATTTCTTCTGACAAGCATAACTGTTGGCAAATGCTCCTTTCCATTTCGAATTTAAATCAACAGCAAGAAGGCCTACCTCCTGTCTTGAAGGATTTAGCTTTTCGCCTGGGTAAGTTATAGATTAAATACCTTATCAAGTATACTGATTTCGCCTTTTTTGTTTTCTCCGAAACTCCAGAGGTGGACTTGCAAACAGCTTCCCAAATTAAGAATCGATTGACAATCGAAAAATTCATTTGTCCCAAGTCCAACTACCGAACCAGTAGTTCCGGCATTTTGGAATCAGAGAACAAAAACTCAAAAAAGACCAGAAAAGCAAAGCCAGCAATTAAATCAATGATAGTTAATCAATCCTATGAGCAAAAGAAAATTAGGGATAAATTATACTTCACACCAGGAACAGGTAAAGAGGCCGAGCTCTTAGAAAAGTTTACCAAAGTCAAAAACAATCATAATGACGCGGTGAATCTAAGTGTAAGCGGAATTTCTTTCTCTCAACGACATGTTGGATTATTGAAACTTTAGATTCATTGTACAACGGCACATAGGCTGAGCCTGACGTAAACTATCATCAAACCGAGAATCATCAACTGGAAGCAAGAATTGACCCTCCCTCGATCCTGCTTTCAGACTTATCACGCGACATCAACCCAGGCAAAAAAGTCGAAAATAGGTTTGTGGGTGAGAATCAGGTAATGCATTTTTTTTTCTTTTAAACGAATCATTTGAAGAGAGAGCGCGAGTCAGTGACCCCAAGATGCTTTTGATAGTGCATTCAAGTGAAACCATCCGTTGTTGGTAAAAATGACATCAGCTCAAGAGGGGAGATTTCAGCAACATTACCAACCACTCTTGTTGAGGACGTCGTCATGCAAGACGCGTGTCGAAAAGAGCAAACGATTCCGAACCAAGGGAAGATTATTCCCTCAGGGCCGGCGAAAAATAAAATCTCAATGGTAGTTGATGAAGTGGAGGTTTTAGGAGTAACTTGGGATGATTTTGATGAATAGAAACAATTTAATTTACAATTTTTTTCATTTTCTTTCGTGTACATATATTTGCGTAGCTCACAGTTTTCTCCAATGAAGCTTTTTTGTATGTCCCATATGTGGCGTCGCTTAGATCTACAAAGTGTGAATTGTAATCCTGGTTTTTGCAACAGTCCTTGAAGACGAGCAATGAAGACACAAGTTTATCTCAAGCTTACGCAGCCGCCCCCTGCTGCGAGTCACGTGACATTTCTTTCACTTCAAGTGCTCCTTCAAGTGATCGACTCGACTCCATCAGCAGCATACAAGATGGTTTACCAACAACTTCCTCGATCTACATGTCGCTCTTATCACACCTCTATCAATAAGTCCATTCTATCTCAGTCTCGTAGATCAACCTTGAGACTTAATAGGCCACTTTCGACCTCCTCTTCGGCTTCTATCCCATCCTCAATCTTTAAACAACATGAGTTGATGGTAACTTTATCTAAGACCAAGGAAGCACAAGATCTAAGCAAGAGATGGCTCACTAACTCATCTTCCAGTCGAATAGATTCTGATCGAGTATGTGTACATCTTCTCATTCCAAAACTCATCTCTCAATCTGACTCATTTTTTTTTTCGCAGGATACCATCATCAAGCTACTTTACTCGATCGCCTCAAAGCACGAAGTTGAAAGATATCTCAGAATTTTCTCTTCCGCATCCACCTTTGCAGTCTTGAAAGTTGGCGGTGCCATTCTGTCAGATGACCTCGAATCACTCTCATCGAGTCTTAGTTTCTTGAATAAGGTTGGACTCTATCCTGTCGTATGCCATGGTATGGGACCTCAGCTGAACAAGGTACTGGCAGTTTTCTTGTATCAACTCAGAATAACCTACTCAAGCGATTACACTTTCTCAATCACGGACTCTGATTTTATTTTTCTTATTATTATCATGATCTTCTAGCTACTCGAAGACGCTGGTGTTGTACCGGACTACATTGATGGCATTCGAATTACGGATTCTAAAACTCTTGAGATTGCTAGACAAGTCTTCCTGGCCGAAAACTTGAAACTCGTTGAAGCGCTCGAAAAACTTGGAACTCGAGCCCGACCGATTACTAACGGTGTCTTCTTTGCCGACTATCTCGATCGAGAGAAATATGGCTACGTAGGAAAGATTAACAAGATAAATAAAGAGCCGATCGAAGCTAGTATCAGAGCAGGCGCCTTGCCCATCCTTACTAGTCTCGCAGAGACTAAGGACGGCCAGATCCTTAATGTTAATGCCGATGTGGCAACCAGTGAATTGGCCAAAGTATTAGAACCAGTGAAAATCGTCTTCCTCAACGAAAAAGGTGGTTTGTTCCACGGAGTGACTCAAGAAAAGTTAGATGTCATCAATCTTGATCAAGTAAGTGTCCTCGCACCTCAATCTGACTATGTTTTATACTGATTGAATTGATCAACGTCAGGAATATGATAGTCTGATGAAGCAAGAATGGGTCAAGTATGGTACAAAATTAAAAATCCGGGAAATCAAAGAACTATTGGATCATCTTCCACGCTCGACCTCTGTTGCTATTATTGCACCTCAAGATCTTCAGAAAGAATTATTTACTGATTCAGGGGCTGGTACCTTGATTAGAAGAGGATATAAACTACATAAACACACCAGCATTGACTCACTTGGAAAAGACAGGTTGAGAAACGTCCTTCATGAGCGTGATCCAGAAGTTCAGTCAGGTCAAACCAGTGTTTCTGAAATCTTTTCCGAACTCGACAAGCAAACTTACACCATCTATGCCGATGAGCAATTTGATGTAGTAGCCATGATTTCTCATCCACCTAACAAGGTACCTGTTTTGACAAAACTCTTGACATCACGTAACGCTGTCTTAAATTCAATCTTGGATAACGTTTGGGCTTCGATCAGAAGTGATTTCAAGAAGTTATTTTGGGTCTCTAACGGTAACGTCGAAGGTGAAATGAAGAGCTGGCACTTCGATAAAGCTGATGGAAGCTTCACTCGAGCTAGTAAAAATTTATTTTTTTATGGAGTTCAAGATGTAGAAGAAGTCAAAGATTGCATTAAGAGTTTTATTGAAGATGGGAGGGTTCCAAGAGCATACTTACCGATCACCCACAAAAAGAGCACTTCAACAATACCATCTGGTCAGCCGAAACCTCGGAGCTTCTCGTCATTGGCATCACATTTTGACCAGAAACGCAATTATGGCACAATGATTGATCCAACTCCGAAGAAAATTGGTTTAATTGGTGCCAGAGGATTCACCGGCTCACAGCTCGTTTCGCTTATCGATAAACACCCCCGCTTAATTCTTAGCCATGTTTCATCTCGGGAACTTGCTGGTCAACGACTGGCCAATTATTCCAAGTCTGAGGTGATTTATGAGAACCTAGGCCCTAAGGAAATTGGTGCGATCGAAAAAGGCGGAGAAGTGGATGCTTGGGTGATGGCTTTACCCAATGGAATTTGCAAGCCATTTGTAGATGCCATAGACGACGCTTCTGGATCCTCAAAATCACAACCTTCGGGCTCAAGTGTTATCGTTGACTTGAGCGCTGATCATCGTTTCGAAAGTAATTGGACCTATGGCTTGCCGGGTGCGCTTTAAATAAGAAATTATAATTCCTTACTTTTTTTCAATGTTTTGTAGATTCCATTGTTTTTCCTTCCTTTCTTTGGCCTCTCATACTACTAGTGCATCATGACAAAGAAGGAAACATGATATTGCAACTTGGATGTGCTTGTTTTCTAATCAAAGAAGGATTAAGAAAAATAACATTTCTCTCTATTCCTTTTTCCCTCACTTATCTGTTGTAAAAAGCGTTCCCCCGCAGTTTTTTTCTTTCTTGGAAACAATCGGACTATTGATGAGTGATTAACACTTTCTGGAAAATAACTTGTATGTCAAATATGCAAAAACAAATTACACAGAATTGTATAGCCGAGAGGAAATTCGAAAATCACGTAGGATATCCAATCCAGGATGCTATGCAACGAATATCCAACTTTTAATAGCACCATTGATGAGTCACATATCAGAAAATCCGACAGTTTTTGGAGTGTCAGGGTATAGTGGAGCCGGTACGAAGAAAGGGAACTTACCCAAGATTGATCCGAAGGAACTAGATGGAACAATTCGCCCTTATGCATTGACTGATCACATTCATGAACGGGAAGCGAGCTACCAATTAAATAAACTTCTAACATCAGCAAGTAATAACGATAAAAATCAAAGTGAAACAAGTAGATTTGAAGTAAATTTCATACCAGCAGTTGGGAGTTGGTTTAGTGGAATAATAGCAACTGCATCCATACCATTAAAAACCAAGTTTGAAGCCCGACAACTTCATCAAATTTATGAAATGAAATATAATGAAGAAAAATTGATTCAATGGTCTAGATTGGGTGTACCTTCTCTTTCTCAAATTCAAAATTCTCATGGCTGGATTGGTGGTGGTCTCCAAGTTCATAGTAATGGTCATCGGGTTGTGGTTGTTGGTTTATTAGATAACCTCTTGAAGGGAGCTGCGACTCAATGCCTGCAAGTTGAGTTCTTCATTTCTATTTGTTATTCGTTTCCCTTTTGGCGTTCTCTCACAAAAAAGAAAACGGAAGAAAGGAACTCTGATTCAATCTCTTTTTCATAATCGTATTCACCTGTAATTGTTCATGAAATATTTACAAATATAAATTCTAGAACTTGAATTTAGCTTTAGGATTAGATGAATTTGAAGGAATCCCACCATTTAAATCTGATTAACTAATTAATAAACCACCCAGCACATGGTTTTTTCTTCTCTCTTTTTTTAAAAAAAATTTACACTCAAATGTTTATAATGCCCTTCTATTTCTTTCAAAAAAACAAAAAATATTGAATTATAGATTTTCAATTTTTTTTTTTTTTTTTTGAGGGGGGGGGGATGAGTTATCAAATTCAACGATTCTGTCAATCAACAAAAGTGAGAGCCTATGGGTAACACTGGGCCGCTACGGTACAGTACGCTACTTTTGGCATTTTCTGTAACGTAGCAGGCCCTATAAGTTAGGGGATGAAAAAAATAAGTTTAGGTAGAAAAAAAAAATTATGGTAGAAAAAAAGTGATGGTAGAAAAAAAATGTTATAAAAACTTAAGGCACAGTTCGGCTGCGCGCTGTAACTGTGCGAGTGTAAACTTTTCCCTGCGAAAAGTTTACACACAGTTT
>JNCO01006781.1:0-12714 GCA_000785685.1 Uromyces viciae-fabae | reverse complement strand
ATAAAAATAAAAAGATCTTAATAATGTAATCTGTAGGTTAAATGGATTTATTATTTAATCTCATAACCTGACACCCCTGATTCTGACGGAGAATATCAACAATCACACTTGGAGATATTTCAAGATGACTATACCTGTGCAGTAATCAATGCAGATATAGGAGATGATATGGTTATTACTGAAATTCTTGGAGAAGCCAACCTACCCCAAAGATGGGATGAAAATTTAGAAATAGGACATGTGTCTGATGCTAAATTACTGGCCAATAAACCAGAGACAGGAATGGGATATACTGCTGGAAAAACATGCTACACTACTACCTTTTTTGAATCTAAGACAGTAAAAGTATTACTCGATGTAGGAGCCTTTTGTTCCTGTACTAGCTCTACATTTTTAAACAAAATTTACCCTGAGTGGACACACAAACTGTTACCCATACCTTAAGGGAAATTAATTAGTTGCAATGGTAGTATGACTCCCCTAGGAGTAGTAATAATTCCACTAATATTTCCTCATTCTAAAGGATCTTTCAGATTAACTGTTGGAATTCATTAGTCATGAAAGATGCTGTTTGTGATTATCTGATTTTAGGTAATGATACTCTTTGTCTATATGGGATTGATATATTTTAAAGTAAAGACACATTCTTTACTATTGGAGGTGATTGGAAGAAGAAATTCCAAATATGAAACATCCATGTAAATATTATGCAAAGTAAAAGGGATACTGAGATGGAAAGATTTGATGAAGAATGTCTCTCTCAAGCTGCTTTGGAAGCTTGGTGCCATTTCGGATGCGGTCGAGAGAGTGTGGCTCACTTCATTCATTGCACTCAATCAATCAAGAAAAGCTCAATTGCCAAAACTCGCCAATCATGGGGATCGCTCATTGCCGATCAACGCCGAGTGTTTTTGTTTGTTGCAACTTTTATTAGACATAGCGGGAGATTCTCAGATTTGAACCCAGCTTTCAAGCTTCCGCAGGCTGTAATGATCTGAATCTCCCATATGTATTCTAGATTATGACTTTTTAATTCTCATTATTTTTATTTGTTTTCTCATTTTCGAACAAATATACATTTGGCTATGTGATCTTTTCGCCCTCTTGAACTTTTTTTCTTTCATGAGAATTGGTTGTCTTTTTCATTGTTTTCCGTATCTCTAGACTCTCGCCTACTTTCTATTTCTAGCCGCAGTGTTAGTATTATTACCAATTTAGTTCCGCAGTGTTGTTATTATTAACACTGTTAGTTTTTAAGTTCGTCTCTCAAAATGTGGTACCTCGTGATCACAGTGCAGATAGATCCCAAAATCCAAGGAGAATATGTAGGATTCCTGCATGGAATCCTTCAAATGTTGCGATTTACCTTGGCGCACTTGAGTATATACGTGTACTAATACAAGATTATATAGTTATTTCTGCTCATGTCGTAAACGGTGTACTTTTTAGCTTCAGTCGTAAATGTACATACAGATATGGTCTCGGTTACGGGCGGTTTACGGGTTACATCCGTCAGCCATCAGCCAACAAATCTCCAAAAGTCATCATAAACCAAAGCAACATGACTGTTACTACCTCCATAACGCCCAAAGAAAGGGACTCTTCTCGAGTCACCAGGTAGAAGACAATCAGCCAGTGACGCAGATTACCCCTTGGGAAATTGTGATTGCTCTTCTGCGATCCTTGATCATTGGCTTAGCAATGTCAATTAGAAGCTCATCAGCTGAATTTTCCGACACAACCTGCTACCCTTTTTGACCTCACGAGTCAGGAGCGGCTCTCGAGTCACTACATAGTCTTCACTGACGTAACATTCCGACCATGTTTTGAAGTGGTACTTTTTTTTTTTTTTTGCGGATATGAGGAAGAATATCTTTTTTTCCTACCGAGATGTTGTTAATACATCATGATTGATCATTGTGAACTTTAGGAGGCGATTTAATTTTATATCACATCAACTGGTGGTGGATACTATTGAATTCAATTTAAAATAAGTTCTTTTGCACTTTCAAAGATGATCTTTGAGCCGAGAATTTATGTTGCTTCCTATACATGTACCGGTGATTTTCCTTGGGGCTGCCTGAAATAGAAAGAAAGGGGATGGATCATGAGGAAAATATTGGTCGAGAAGGTGATTCGCGACAGGGATGCACCCAATCAATCAAAGCTCTCTTTGATAAGATGAAAATGAAGGCATATTTACACAACTAAAGAAATACAAGAAATGTGAGATATTTGTTTGAATGAGCATGAATTTGTTGTGAGGCGAGGAATGATTTTCATTCGCAAGCTGATTGGCTCTCTACGCAGGCTCATCTACATACAGGGAGAGCTCTGCAAGCTATTGCCATGTACAAAATTTGTCTGGGCCCTGTCTACCAAAAAGAACGTACAGACATTGGTATGGTGGCAGTGATGGCCCATGACATGTTTTTTTTTAAAGGCAATTAGAATATGTATTTCGCTTATGGATTTACACATTCGATATATGAGCTGTATGGATTTATTTTACACATGTATGCAATTGTATTCCCTTAGGGCTGTCCAGACTTTCTGAAATGCTTTATAAGCAGCACCCTGAATTCCAATGACCACTCTGACTCTGATCAACCATCAATCATCAATCATCAGAAAAACTGCTCCTCATCTTTTACCATTTATTAACACTACAACTACAATCTAATAATTTGAGTAAAGAAAAGAAAAGAAATTTATATATCCTCGTTCATCGAACCCCTGGACAATTAGTTTTCATTTGCTTCCCATCACTACTACACTTTTCTTCCCCTGTTGTCTGATCTATTCCTGAGATCGTCCTTATATCAGTTTATTTCCTTCTATCCCTTTGCTTTGATTATTCTCATCTTCTTACTAAATCTACATTATGAAGGCTATCATTCTTGTTGGTGGGTTCGGTACCCGACTCAGACCACTAACTCTAACCTTGCCAAAGCCTTTGATCGAGTTTTGCAACAAACCAATGATCGTTCACCAAATCGAAGCACTGGTTGCTGTGAGCTCTTGCCCTTTCTTTGAATCAATATTAGTATCAATGCCATGAGAATCATAACTTATATCATCTTCTCAAACATCTGTCACTCCCTTTAGGCCGGTGTTGACGAGATCGTCTTGGCGGTTAATTATCGGCCAGAAGTGATGGTTTCTGTTTTGAAGGACACTGAGGAAAAATACGGCATTCGTATCACGTTCAGCGTTGAAACTGAACCCCTGGACACTGGTATGCTTGAATCCTCTGTCAACTCAGTTTTGCATGAGATGAAACTCAAAAATTAATTCATGAATGGTTTCTCTCTCCTATAATCAGCTGGACCACTCGCCCTAGCTAAAGATATTTTGGGGAAAGATGATTCACCCTTTTTCGTCCTCAATTCTGACGTTACTTGCACATACCCTCTCAAGCAACTCGCGGCTTTTCATCAAGCCCACGGAAAAGAAGGTACTATTATGGTGACCAAAGTGGACGAACCATCAAAATATGGTGTGGTCGTTCAACTTCCCAACTCATCACAAATAGATCGATTTGTAGAAAAACCAGTAGAATTTGTTGGCAATCGTATCAACGCCGGAATATATATCTTTAGTCCGAAAGTACTAGATAGAATTGAAGTAAAACCTACATCTATCGAAAAAGAAACTTTCCCTGCAATGGTTAAAGAATCTCAGTTACATTGCATGGATCTAGAAGGTTTTTGGATGGACATTGGTCAACCAAAAGATTTCATCTCTGGAACTTGTCTTTACCTCAGCCATCTCAGTTCTTCGTGCGATCCAAGCATTGTGGATCAACAAACGAACAAGTGGGTCGTCGGTGGTAATGTGCTTGTAGATCCTACGGCTGTGATCGACCCTACTGCGATGGTAGGTCCAAATGTGGTAATCGGACCTCGTTGTGTGATTGGCAAGGGTGTAAGGCTACAAAGATGTGTGATAATGGGTGGAGCACGGGTCAAAGACCATTCATGGGTAAAGAGTTCCATGTAAGCACTTTCTTCATTCCTTTAGTTGAATGTTCTTCCTCAAGGGCCCAACATCAATCTCACCTTGAACTTGTCATGTGGATTAGAATTGGATGGAACTCAACAGTTGGGCGATGGGTACGCTGTGACAACACAACCGTTCTTGGGGATGACGTCAACATCAAAGACGAGCTACTTGTGAATGGTGCAGCTGGTAAGTGTTCTACCGGCATCTGAGGCCCACCTCATAAAGTTGACCATTGTTGCCTTATTTTTCGTTTGTTTAGTTTTACCCCACAAATCGATTTCTGCTTCAATTACTGAACCTGCAATTGTCATGTAATTGCCTTTCAAAGAATCATCATCATCATTGCCAACTTTTTATCAAAAGAACAAAACATTTCATTCACTCCTCAACCATCAAACAATTCCCATACATATATTTCTTTTTTCTGATTAAAGAAAAACATTGTACGCCTCACTACCGAGCTCATGGACACGTTGCATCAAAAGTCACTTTGTCAAATCAGTCCAGTATCTTTGTTGAGGTCCAAAGAAAAAAATACAAAATGCGCATTTAGTAGAGAACGCCTTGAACGAACTGTCCTTCCTTTCCTGACATCTTTTTCTTTCTATTTTCTTTTAAACAAAAACAGAAACATTAAAACATTACTTTTCTTTTTCTTTAGTATGCTTAATCAAATATCACTTTTCTTTTCTCGGCTAAAAATTTGGATTAACTCCCTATGTTAGACTCCTTTTTTTTTTTGGCTTAAGAACAGACATGTACTATGAATTAACATTATCTTGACTTAACCTGTTGTGATACACTCAATCAATCAAACATTATTTTTTTTATCACCGATTGATTGATTCATTCATTCATTTTTTCTCATCTCAAATTGCTCCTTTTACAAATTACTCTTTTTACACCACACGACAACGTGTTTTCTTTTCTCTTTTTTTCCTTTTTTTCCTTGTTTTGGTTTTTTGGTTTCATTTTGTTGCAATTCATGAATCTTGGACATTTGTTCTGCCCTCTTAATAGTTTAATCACTTTTTTTTTTGTATGGATTTCTTTTCTTTTTTGCCTAATGAACCGAGTTCAATTTCATTTTTTGAGACTTTTGGCTTCCGATAACCTGATTGGCACTTCTTTTATAAATTGAGCAAGTAGGAATTTAGGCTTGAGCTAGCCAGTTTTTTTGATGGTTGAGGTTTATCCCTTTGAGGATATCAACATATGAACTTGATTTGAGTTATACTATTTATTAATGTATATATTGTGTTTTGCAAAACTGTTGGACAGTTTCGATGCGAGTGAATGTTTGTATATGCATACTTTTAAATATTTTTTTTTGGTTTTTTTAGTTTTTTCTTGAAAGGTCTGGGATACTTCAACCTCCAACCCGCAAGACCTACATGATTCAATTCAAATAAGGTTGACACCCGCATGGGAACTTCACCATGACAAAACCTACGGTCTAAACGCATAATTTTTCGAAAAAAGTTGCAAAAGTGTCCAACAGTTTTGCAAAATACAATATATATCTCAGACCTTTTTTGTACAAGACAAACAAACTTTTTACTTGAATTATATTTTATTATGCTACTCTTTCCTTCAAATCAAATAAAAAAATAAACAATAAACATTTAACAATAAACAGATTTTGTTTCAACTAAAGTAATAAATCATAGTAAATCATAATAACTATCTAAAAACAGAGAATTGTTTTATTACTCAATTCATTAATTAATGTTTATATCTACTGGCCCTTGAGATTATATCATAGTCGGAGAGGGTTAGTCGGAGAGGGTATGAATCACTTTGTTTTGGTTTATTATATATTTATTTAATTGTTTTGTTTTTATTTTGTTCAATATGTTCAATTCAAGAATTTTCTAATCAACAAGTGCTTTAGCTTGTTGGTTAGTCTTAGGAAAGTTATTTTGGGCCTTTTTCTATTCTCCATTTTGATGGCTTGAATAATTGGTTTTGTCTGAAAATTTGTACCACACACCCACAATCACAAAATCTATACCCTGCCTTCAATCCACATCTCCCCTCAATACCATCATCATTCTCATTCACCATACCCCAAAACCTCCAAAACAACCATCTCCATGGATTCTGGACTCATTCTTTCAATTACAGCAGCCAGTGCTGCACTCATTATTATCCAAGATTATTGAACGAGCAAAGAAAGCAACAGTGTACAAACAGTTACAAACCAAACATTACCCATTCTTGTGTTGAAGGTGTAACCCCTGTAAAGATAGTCAATCTGGACCTGGGTATCAACCAGTACCAGGGTACCACTCCACTTTTTTGGAAAAATTTAGGCACCTAGTACCACACCTGGCACCCCCTTGGCAGTGAAATAATTGGGCCTCCAATTTGGTAGGAAGTGCTTTAATTCCCACATATTCAATAATTTTCCTTCAAGCATCACCAAGTAAATTTCTTTCAATTTTTCAGACTATGCCAATTACTTCATACTGGGCTCAATCCTCATCTGAGACTAGGCTTATTTCTGGCACTTGATGCATTAGCATTATAAAGCCCCTCTTTCCATGCTTACAAGGTACCAGCTCTGATTCTATTGTTCTTTGAGTAGAAAATATTTACTCACTGAATTCCTCCTCATTGGATGGAGGCTGGCTAGGTTGAGGAGTGGTGTTGTCTTTTTCAATTGGAAATTGATTGGTTTCTTCTGGTGGCTTATATTAGCCTGGTGAATTTTCTTGGGTTGATATCAACAAGGTGAGAGAGGATCAATGCTTGGGTTGTTTTTGGGTTGGGAGAAATTGTTGTTCTTGAGAAGCTAGAGTTAACAACTTTTCTGCAGGCCACAGAAATTGATCCCCCCCCCTGGTGGCCAGGGCTGGGAGGTACTTGTGGGAGGTACCACACCGAATTCCTGCCAAAATCAAGTACCTAGTACCACACCTGGCACCCTTCACTGGTGCTGTGGCAGGTGTGAGAGGTACCTGCTCACAGGTACTAGGTACCCTCCGCAGGTACCAAATGACTATCTTTAATTCCCTTTAGAAGTGAAATTTACCAATATTACATTGGTTGCTGAAGTCCAAGGACTAAGCTCAGCGCCTAGCCAAGATGCCAGGGCATGCTCAGCCATGGCACATGTGAGGAAGAATGCTCTCAGAGCATCAAGAACAAGAATGCTCCATCTGGGATGGACATTCCTGTAAAGAGGAGAAAAGTATAATTACTTTTCTCCCCCAGCTTTTTGATGGGGACTTTCCTTATCAAAAATTCCACTGCTGAACTCCTCAGCAGTATTTCTCATCTATAAATATCAGGCCTTCTTGGCCCATTTTTTTTTCATTCATTCATTCCATTTTTATCATTTGTATATCCAATCCAATCCATCATACCATTATCCTGCTTTAGAGATCATACTAGGGTCCAGGGGCGGCTGTGCCACCCTCACCAGTCATTAGACAAACTTTGCAAGCTTTCAGAGTACTAATATTTAAAATGTGAAAGAATCAGGAGTAGTGACAGATGAGGTAATGTTTTTGCATAGAAACAGGATTTGTAAGCAACACAATTAAGCAGAATCAACAGCGGCATTATATGTCAAGAGTTGAAGAAGCCACCATGAGGTATTGCAGAATTTGACATGCTGTTGGAGAATCATTACCCTATGGTTTGACCACAATGACGTTAAATGTCATGATTTGTGCCTATGGTTGAAACCTAGCCATCTTTCATGATCACACTATTCTTTTTATCATTGAAATTCACCAAAGGTCTTGCAGATTCATTTGCTTGTATAAGATTGCCATAATGAGCAAATTTTGCTGCCAATGAAACTATTGGGTGTTATTTGTGGAGCTAGTAGCACTAAAAATAGTCACCTGAAAGCCAGTGGCATCAAAAAATGAGTTGTAATGAAAAATTATGGCTGCCAGTAAAATCACAGCAATTTTTTTGCCAAAACATTGCAATTTCCACGGAATTGCCGTGTTTAAGCCTAAAATTTGCCATCACACGGCATTTAAGAATTTTTTTTTCTTCTTTTTTTTGCTTTTTTGGGAGGGAGGGCAGTGATGCCCTCCAACAAAAGTACCACCTTTTGAACCATCTTGTTGAGACGGTTTGAACAGTGCCCTTCAGTTTTGGTTTCTCCAAGACTGAAGGGCAGAAACACCTCCTTCTTCATCAGGAGTCGTTTATTTAAACAAAGTTTTGTTTTTTGGGGGGGGGGGGGGGCCCCCCCCCCCCCCCCCCCCCCCCCATCAAAATTATACCATTCTAACTGTCTTGATGAGACGGTTCGAATGGTATCCTCCAATCCCAAATCCTATGGGATTTGGGATTAGAGGAGCTTGTCAAGTCCCTAATCGGACTTGACAAGCTTCACGGCAATGTTAATTGCCGTGCAGCTCGTCGAGTCCAATTAGGGACTCAACACGCTCCTCTCATCCCAAATTCAATCGTATTTGGGATTGGAGGATACCATTCAAACCGTCTCATCAAGACGGGCCGAATGGTATAATTTTTATGGGGGGGGGGGGGGGGGCACTGCCTTCCCCCTTCAAATTGACAACAGGGGGGGGGGGGGGGGTGTGCACTGCCTTCCCCCTTCAAATTGACAACACGGCAATTTTTGCCATGTTGCCAATGTTTTTTTTTAAAGAAACACCTCCTGATGAAGCAGGAGGTGTTTCTGCCCTTCAGTCTTGGAGAAACCAAGACTGAAGGGCACCTTTCAAACCGTCGCAACAAGACAGTTCAAAAAGTGGAACTTTTGTTTGAGGGCATAATATAACTGCCCTCCCTCCCAAAAAAGCAAAAAAAACAAAAATAAAAAAAATAAAAAAAATAAAAAAATAAAAAAATTCTTAAATTCCGTGTGATGGCAAAAAAATGAAAAACACACAGCATTTGCCGTGTGATGGCAAACTTTAGGCTAAAACACGGCAATTGCCGTGTTTTGGCAAAAAAATTGCCGTGATTTTACTGGCAGCCAAAATTATTCATTGACTCACATGGACAATGAATTTATTGAAGAACATGTTCCATCCAGAAACAGATCCAGTTACATTAAGCTCCTGCCCTAGCTTGAATAGTTTTAAAGATCCACTTGTTACACTGTGTTCTTGGATATGATAAATGACTTTGAATTCAACAGTAGTACGTGCCTACAAAATGATGAATGAAAGGGAGTTAACAATTAGACTAAACAGAAAACCAATACCAAAACAAAGGTAGCAGATCACAAGAATTACCTGCTGGTCCAATTTGGATCGTTTCATACAACATAGGACATAGTTATTCCCAGTGCTGTTGCCATTGATTTCCCTTCTAAAAGTCACAACACCCATTGAGTGCACATTACAGAAATTGAGAGTTGGAAATGCACACATCAAATTTAACAGTGTTTGACAGTAGTAACCAAATAGTTTGTGGGATCTGGAAGTTTTGATGAGTTTGAAAGAACCGCTGAATAAACTGTTAAAATTCAGGAACTAAATTTTTTGATTTCATTTTAGTTTTTGACAAAAACACTAAAAAGATAAAAATAAATAAAAGAAATAAAAGATGAAAATATACCTAAAGGCAAGTTAGGGTAATACAATCGGCTTTGTATGATTTTAGATGATAATAGTAAGTTAAGATAATAATATAGATAATATAATTTATGTTTTATTTTTAAGAGAATTTTATATGTTGATTGATGATGTTAAGTGATTTTGCAAATGATAAAAATAGAAAAAGATGATGAAAAATTTATGAAACAAAATTGATTATAACAAGGGTGGTTCAGCTATGCTACAGATAGTGTTAGTGTAGCGTAGTGTTCGCCTTTTTCCCTATGCTAACAAGAATTTACGGTTAGCAAATTATTTTAGAAACTAACTCTAGAAAATTTAATAATTTTTTATGTAGTGTTAGTGTAGCATTAGCTAAGCCATAACAGAACCAGCTAATTCTACTCAGAAATCCCCTTAGCGTGCTTTTAGTGGTTTTAGCTAGTCAAAAAGATACAGTAACATTTAGTAGAGCAAAAGTACTTGCTACACTATGTTGTAGTGTAGCTTTTTATAAGCTAAGCTACATGTTAGCTTTACCCAAGAGTGCAGCGGGCAAAAACATAATTAATGAAGAAATAAAAGTCAGCTAAAACTTATAAACAATGGGAATAACGAAAATAATATATAAATAGGGAGGCAGTGGGATATCATCTTCATCCGGTGTGATACCAGGATAAAGATTCAGTGGAATTTTGGAAACTCAGGTTGTTATTTCAATCAGTTCATTACTACATCAATGGAATTGAAAAAAAATTAATACTTAATTTTTTTTTTTTTGCTTCCCCGTGGATAAACATTTTATCCAAAATTCCAATAGTGTGGCAATACATTTGATAAAATTTTTATAGCCCATATTCCCTGCGTTGACCATTTTTTTATTTTTTTTTTTGATTTAGTGTCCTCCCTAAATAAGGAGTACTTCAATGTTTTTTTTTTGAGCTGAAAAGCTCAGAATATGTGGCAGGGGGGCTCAGGAGGTTTTGAGCTGAAAAGCTCAGAATATGTGGAAGGGGGCTCAGGAGGTTGTGATCAAAAACATTTTGGTAGCTTTAGGACCATTAGAAGTATTTTTTTAAAAATATTTGAAAAATTGAAAAAAACTCGACATCCTCCTGAGTCAAAAGGTGGTGCAAGGCAGGATTTGGGCAGTGCAAAAACCGACCCTCTAAAGATAATAACAATGATTGATAATTTAAATAAGGATTATTCTTATAATTTTCAGTTAGTAATTAATATTTTATATAATAAAAATTTTATTTAAATCATGTTTTAATTTTGTTTTGATTTATTTTTAATTAATGATATTGGAGGACTTCCCGTTGGTTCTGCAGCCCCCTGCAGAACCAGATTTACAGCCTGTAAATCCAAAAATAAAAGGGGTTGCAGATTTACATCTCCGTCACCCTACCCCATGTGACACCTGCAGAGCTAAAATACAGATTTTTAGCCCCGCCAAACCACGGTATCTTCTTCCCACCAACCTCAAAATTCTGCCATGCACAATCCAATCAGGCAAGTTTTTTTTTATCTATCACACCAGCTTTAAATTTTTTTTTTACACTCTTTTATGTTTTTTTTATTAATTTTATCTTTTTACACTCTTTGATTTTTTTTATTATTATTTTTTCTTTTTAGTTCATTCACGGATTTACGGCAACATTGTCAACAAGAGGAAAAAGATGGGGCTCTTTGTGTTGTTGTCCTTGAAGTCTTAGGCCAACCAGTTCATATCCGTACCCTCCGAACCTATCTGACACAAAGTGAGCCGGCCATCCCCGTTTTCAAAGCGCTTGGACTCATTTGAAGGCGGCGGGCAACAATTGGGCTTTTGTCACTACCATGGGGGTGGATGTGGCCACATTCCACCTCCTCCTCTGGCCATTCTCAATGGTGCACAACTCCCATATAGCTGAACAGCTATACCAGGTGCTTCTTCATGAAACACCCGCAGGCTACCAGATGATCAGCAGCACAGCATTCCCCCGGGTTTCCAATTGACTTCAATCCCGGATTTTAGCTCCAATGAAGAATGGCAACCGATTGCCAACCGCACCAGATGAGTATGCGCAGTTAAAAGTCATTAACAAGCAATTGGTGTTGGCTTGTCAGGCAGCCAAATGGGGTATGAGATTGTTTCAGGGATCATTCAGCTTCCTCAAGCTTCCAATGCCTGCATCAGACCACGAATACCGCGCAGAGGTACTTCAATTAGCCGTGCACTTGCATCCTGCCTTTCAGTAGGAATCAATCAAAAACAAACCATTTTTCAAACAGTGGAAAATGAGGCCCAACTTCTGGCCCGAATGTTTCATGGTATGGTCTTTGAAGACATACAGTCACAATGTATGATTAGTCACTATTACAATGGGTGGCTTTGAATTTTTTTCAGGTTGGTAGTTCTTTCATTTCTAGTTTGGTCTATTTCTATGTAATTTTTACTGACATTATTTCTATTTTTCTTAAATGTTTCAATATCCTCATCTAAATGGCCAGGAATTCCACAATGGTCATTTGCTTGCGTGTTTCATTCCTATTTAGTTGATTTCTACAACTTTTTTCCCTTCACAATTTGCTCGCGTGTTTCATTCCTATTTAATTGATTTCTACAACTTGTTTTCCTTCTCAAATCTCAAAATCAGAAACGTTGAAAGACTTGTTGGTTGTTTTGACTGATTTTTTCATGTCTGAATTTTTGTTTCTTCTCAAATCTCAAAAAATAACATGCCTTCTTTCAATTGGGAAGACTTATTTTGTGTTAAGAAAAACACAATGAAATAAAAAAATTTATTTCAAATGAATAATTAAATTTATATCTTTCGGATTGCACAATTGAAAAAAAATAGAATTTTTGAGCCAAAAAAATTATACTGAACTTTGTTGAGCAAAAAATATTTAGCTGAAATTTTATTTGATGTGCAAATAGAAAGACTCAAAATTGATTATATATCATTATTATACATCATTATTACATATCATTATTATATATCATTATTATATATCATTATTATATATCATTATTATATATCATTATTATATATCATTATTATATATCATTATTATATATCATTATTATATATCATTATCATATATCATTATTATGTTAGTTTTCTAGTGCTTTAGTCTTCCACTCACATCCTCTCACCTTATCTCCTCTCACCTTTTCTCCTCACAC
>JNCO01006780.1:0-12716 GCA_000785685.1 Uromyces viciae-fabae | reverse complement strand
TTAGGTGGTAATTATTGATTTAATAAATGCTTCTTTTTAGGTGAATCCTGAAAACCTAAAGTAAGCAAAATTTAAAATAAAAATAAATATAAAAATTTTTACTGTGTATTTTCATACAGTTTTTTAACTCACAATCTTTTGTGATTTCTTTTCTTTTGTTAGAATTGAAATTAATTTGACAGAGTTTGGCTCTAGGCATCACATAGGCTGACATAATGGATGTCTAAACACAAGACGTTCCACAACCGGTTATATACTTACATGGATGGGATCACTTATTTCATGGAAAAGCAAAAGACAAGCAACTGTTGCCACTTCCACAACGGAAGCAGAATACATGGCAATATCCGATGCTGTCAAGCACTCTTTATGGCTTCGCAGAATGATAACATATATTATGCAATCTACTGTAGCACCGACTTTCATTTTTGGAAATTTAGAACTAATCAATGATAACAATGGGGCTGTATTTCTAACAAAAGAAAATGCTATAAATCAGAGATCTAAGCATATCAATATTAGACATCACTTCATCCGTGAACTTGTACAACTAGGAAAAATAAAAACAAAACACACAGATACCAAATCAATGCCTGCCGACATGCTCACCAAGAATTCACCTCCCACAGTTATCGACAGATGCAGATTAATGATCAACAACATATCTGAGAATGAAATAACTAACAATTCATTGAGCACGGGGGGGGTGTTAGAAATATGTCACAAAAAGTCATTTCTGGTGACATATCAATTACTCAAAAAATAACTGTTTTTCATTTTAATCAATCCAAGTACAACACGAGTACTACAATAAAAATATTCCTTTCAATGTTTTCCCCTTTGACTTATTCCTATTTAAATCTGAAAACCACAGAACTAAAAACTAAACAACACTATGTAATCAGTTTCTTCTGCTCACTTTATTATTTGTACCATTTCCTTTATTCATCTAATAAACCTTTGTATTCACATTTCCTTTCATTCAATTTTGTACATAATTTTAGAATAAATAAGAGTTTTAGAATGGAATGATCAAGAAAAATTAAGACTTTCAAATTTTATCAGATCCATATCCTGATTCTGAAGACTTAAACAATTAAAAACTTTATTAATAATAATAAATAAATATTACCAATATTATTATTGTAGCTAATAGTTTTAGAATCACAAGATTCATCACCATTAGTCTCATATGACACTTCAACAGGCCCAATGCATTGTTTAAAACCAAACTAAAAGCATGGAGAAGTTAGTGAGCATCTAATCAAGAAGAACAAAAATTAAAATACTTACATCTGAAACAGGAACACCCTTAACTTCACTGCACATCTCCAATGAACATGAACTGTAAAAGGTTGAAATTCTTTCATCTTCCTCATCATCTTGATCAACCCACCTCGCTTTTTTGATCTTCTCATCATCAAGTTCCTCTAACTTCCTTTTCTGCAATACCCTTCCTGACCTCTGAACAAAAAAAGGAAAGAAAAAATGTTTTAATAACAAATAAAAGAAGGAAAAAGGTATTAAACTTACTGTCTTCATTGGCTCCACTTCCACAAAATCTTCTGGAAGCTCACTCTCAGAGCTTGAGCTTGTTTCCCAATCCTGATTAAAATGAAATTTTAATAATGGAAGATATATCTGATAAAATTAAATCACTTGCCACCTCTGCCTTCAAAGTTTTTTTACCTTTTATTTTCACCACTGGACTCTTTTTATCTTATGTTTGCGGCCTACCTCTTTTTCTTTTTGGAACCACAAATTCAAATGCAGAAGGGTCCCTTGTAGATGAAGTGGTTGATTTGTGAGATAATTTCACAATTTTATTGAGGGAGCCTTTAGTTCGTCCTTTGAAGCATTTATTGGGATCTTATTTTGGTTCTTGAATTGCTCTAAGTTCATATTTTCATTCAAAAAGCTTGCTGATCTGAGTCAAATTTGTTCACCAGGTTCAAAAGATTGGAATTTTTTGAAAAACTCCCCAACATATACTTCTTCATTTTGTTCTTTGATTTGTGCTTCATCTTCTTTCTGAGTATCTTCATTTTCATTTGAGATCACCTTAGAAAAACAAAGAAATAAAAAAAATACTTCAATTGAAAATTAAATTAAAAGCAAAAATAGTTAAAATAGAATTGAGAGACAAATATAAAACTAGCCATTTGCTTGACATGCCATTGTTGGTAAAAGTCCTCCAATTGAAACATTTTTTTTTAACTTTATATTCATTAACTTGATGGAGACATGGAATACCCATTGAGGTTGGATAATTGCAGCCGATTGTTGATTTATCTTTTGAGCTGGAATGAGAATGAATAACTTTGAGGGCAAAATGAGATGTTAATCCAGAGAGATTTTCTACACAAGAAGGAAGTCTTTGGAGTAACTTTAAAGATTTTTGAGAGGCTTCCAAGTGGTGTTCATTGATTGGAATAAAAATAGCATGGATAATTTGTCTAACTACTGCAAACAATGTACCAGCTGATGTGTTGATAAATCTTTTAATGTAAGAATTCAGGCCTTCAATTCTTGATGTGCTTGTATTTCTAAAATGAGTGTTGAATATTTACTGTAGTTCAATTTTACCACTGGAGATACTCCATTTCTAAAAATTCTTTTCTTATTTCTATTTCTTTCATTTCTATTACTGTTTCTTTTCTGTCTTGATAATTCATGTCATTACTTGAAGACCCTTATATTCATCTAAATCTTCAAGTCATTAAATGAAGATCATCTTAGTTAATATCACTTCTAATATCTGGTATTTATTTTATTTCATTTTATTAAAAACTCTGCTTATCAATTTTTTTTTTTTACTCACAACCTTGTTTTCTTCACATCTTCAGACACACTTTCAATCTTTACTAAATCTTAGCCTAAGACATCTTATCAACTCATTCTTTGTTCTTAGTTAATATCACTTCTAATATCTGGTATTTATTTTATTTCATTTTATTAAAAACTCTGCTTATCAATAGTTAATATCACTTCTAATATCTGGTATTTATTTTATTTCATTTTGTTAACAACTCTGCTTATTAATTTTTCACTCACAACCTTGTTTTCTTCACATCTTCAGTCACACTTTCAATCTTTACTAAATCTTAGCCTAAGACATCTTATCAACTCATTCTTTGTTCTTATAGGTAATCTTTATTTTTGTCTATTTTTATCTTGTTTATTTTTATCTCTAAATTGTTGTTGCTCATTTGAAATATCATTTTAGTTGGATAATTTCATCACATTATCAGTACGGATTGCTCTCCAATCAAATAACAACAAGGAAATCCACAAAGAAAAGAGAAAACAAAACTAAAGATGTCAGATAGCAAAACTCCACGTGAATTGGTTGGAGGAACTAAGCCTTTGGATGATAGCAACTTCACAATTTGGTCGCAACGAATCAAGTTGCATTTAAGATCAAAGAAGTTGTGGAATGTAACAATTAATGAATCCACCTTAACTGAAAACGCTACAGCTACTGCTAGAAGTAAAGAAGAATCACTCAGAATTGACGCGTATGATACAATAATTAAATCAATTGGTGATGAAGCATTCGTGATGTGTGTGAACAGTACAAATGAAGATGATCCATACAAATTATGGAAAACCATTAATGATTGTTATGCCTCAAGCTCAATAAATAATAAGGGAAGGATCTGGCTTTGATTCATGCGAATGGAATTCAAAGGAAACTTAAAAGAATACATTAGTGAATGTCGAGCATTCATGAATGAAATTTCAGTAGTACAGCTTGGAATACCCGATGATGTACTATCCATTTCCTTCCTGGCCAAGCTAAAAAAACCATTATGGAATGTTGTAGATTCGATAATTTTAAATGAATCAATTGTCTCGGATCCTCACAAAACGTTATCAAAACTTAGTGAAATGGTTCATCTTCAAGATATTCGTGGAAGTGGAACTATTGCAAACAATATAAATGATAAAGTAAAAAAGGAAGATACAGCTACTGCGTTGATAAATGAAAAAAAATTACGACCGAAGCCAAAGAATCCGTGTTCTAAAGGTCATCACAATCCATTTGCATATCATCCGATATGGAAATGTTTCCATCTTACTCCTGAAGAACGACAAAAACATCTTCCTAACGATCAGTCAAGTCCTCAAGCCAATATTGTCACAACTTTTCCTCTATCAAATTCCGATGAAGTGTGTGCTCTCATCACTCCATTTGAAAAATCAATTAAGAAGGAAATAGTAGTCAACTCAGGGGCTACTCATCACATTCTCAACAACGCATCCTATTTTTTCTCAATAAAATCAATCAATATGAGAATTGGTACTGGCAGTGATCAACATTTCATGAATGCTACGGGTATTGGATCAATCAACATTAAAATGAATGATAACAAAATTAAGAAACTTAATGATGTTTTGTATGTACCAGAGTTGAATAGACCATTAATCTCATTAGTCAAACTATTCGATGACACCTTGGAAATAAAGAAATCAAATGACTGTCAAGTAAAAGTTGTAATAGATAATGATCTCAGTTTTATAGCTAATACTTCAAACAATTTGTTAGAATTAGATGATGATTTGCTTGCAATGAAAAGTCCAGTTATTCAGTGTTACTCATCTTCGATGTCTTCTAAGATAAACTGGCATGATCGATTAGGTCATCCAAGTTTTGGTATCCTAAGAAAAATTTTTCCTTCTGAATCCGAATTTAAATGTGAAGTCTGTAAACTGTGCAAGATGAACAAGTTACCGTTCAAAAATCATTTCAAAGAAGTATCCAATTGTCTTGAAACCATTCACCTGGATTCGGTTGGTCCAATGAAAGTAAGATCGAAATCTGGCTATCTTTATTTTCTTACGATAGTGGACCAATATTCCGGTTTCAAGGCAGTGAAGTTTCTCAAATCAAAAGCTGACACATTTGATATGTTTGAAAGATTCATTACTCAAGCAGAAAATACACTCAATTTGAAATTAAAAAACATTATCTCTGACAATGGAACAGAATTCAGCAATCAATTATTCACTGATTTCTGTTCCTCAAAAGGTGTAAATCAAAAATTCAGTCCGGCATATACTCCAGAGAACAATGGTCTTTCAGAGCGCTCAAATCGCACAATTCTTGAAAAATCACGCTGTTTGTTATTTCAATCTGGACTACCTGAAACCTACTGGGCTGACGCGGTCAACACTGCAACCGATCTAGTCAACTGTCTTCCCTCAAGAACTAGAAGTTTTATAAGTCCTCACAAGCTCTGGTTCAAAACAGAACCACCATTAAATAACTTAGTTCCATTTGGATGCTTAAGTTATGCATTGATTCCAGAAGCAGAACGTGGATCAAAGATGCTTCCAACAGCTCAAAAATAGATCTTTCTTGGCTTTGTCAATGGGTACAGTTCTTACAAACTCTTGAGACTAGATAATCTTTCGGTATTTATTACAAGAAATGTCAAGTTTAATGAAGCATGTTTTCCATATGAAGAAGAAAAATCAAGAAAGAAAGCTTTTGATCTGATATCACCTTCAGTCGCTGAAAAATTCCTTGAAGAATCTGCTGTTTATCTGGCTAACTCCGAAAAAATTGATGAAACTGATACAGTTATTGAATCTGCTCCGTCGTCAAAGGAAATAAACTGTGAAATACTAACAACAAATATATTAAATTATGATCGTCGAGGAAATCCGATTCAATCATTTTTAGCTGAGGATCTTGAAATGATTGAAGATAAATTAACTTATGAATCAGTTTTAAACTCATCAAATTCAAATGAATGGAAGGAATCAATCAATAAAGAATTAAACAATATGAATGAACATCATGTTTGGACAGTTTGCTCACGGAAATCTTCTGATAAACCGTTGAATTGCGTTTGGGTCTTCAGAATCAAACAAAACTCAATGAACATTCCAATAGAATATAAGTCTCGACTATGTGTTCAAGGTTTTGGTGAGGTCAAAGGCATTGATTATTTCTCAATTTTTGCTCCGACAGGCAAACTTGTCTCTCTTTGCATTTTGATAGTATTTGCACTACAACGTAATTTGAAGTTTCATCAAGTTGACGTTCAATAAGCTTTTATTAATGCTGAACTAGAAGAATATATAGTTTTAAATCCTCCGCCTGGGGTGAATTTAAATAAAGATCAAGTTCTCAGATTAAACAAGGCCATGTACGGTTTAAAACAAGCGCCAATGGCCTGGCACAAAACGTTAAAGTCTTGGTTATTATCCATTGGTTTCCACAATTGTCATGCGGAACCATGTCTATTTTGGAGGCGTAGGACTTTCCTATATATTCAGGTAGATGACCTCGTGATTTTCAGTGATAATCCAGAAGAGTTTAAGGAAGAAATTTGCAATCGTTTCAAAATTAAGGATCTTGGAAATGCTGAACTGTTGCTTGGAATGAAGATTATTCAAGAAAAAGATTCAATCACTTTATCTCAAAAACATTATATAGAAACTATTCTAAATCGCTTTGATTGTTCTGATTATTATCCGCTTAAATCTCCACTACCACCAAACAAACATCTCGTTAATGCTTCAGAATCTGAAATGGAAGAATTTAATCAATTAGGGATTAATTATAGGGCAGTAGTTGGTGCATTGAATTTTCTCAGCATTACTACTCGTCCGGAAATAACTTATGCAGTCAGTACCCCGTCACAGTTTCTCACTCATCCAGGAATTTTACATTGGAAATCTTGTCTTCATGTTTTACGATATTTGAAAGGTACAATTAATTTTGGTCTAAAATTCAATAAATCATCACATAACATGAACAATTTGATTGCTTTTTCTGATGCTGATTGGGCATCATGTCAAATTACAAGAAAATCTGTGACCGGTTATATTTTGTCTTGGAATGGTAACTTAATTTCTTGGGCCTCAAGAAAACAAAATTGTGTCTCGCTTTCATCAACCGAAGCGGAGTATGTGGCTATGGGAGAGTGCGTGAAGGAAGCTCTCTGGATTAAACTAGCACTAGAAAATGTTTTAGATTTAACATTTGATATTCCAATTTCAATTTACGTTGACAATATTGCAGCCATAATGCTTGCAAAAAGCGAGTCAAATCATTCCAGTTTCAAGACAAAACATATTGATCTGAAATTACATTTTGTCCGAGATATCATTTTTAAGAAGTTTATTCAGGTAACTCACGTAAAAACAACAGAAAATATTGCTGATTTCTTAACTAAACCTTTGTCACATCGATCAATTAAGAAGGCTCTTCAAGAAGTTGGTTGCTCTAATTACTCACATGAAAAAGAAAATTAGTAAGAAATCTTCATTGTTTAATTCTCAAGAAAAATTAATGCGCATGGGGGTGTGTTGAATATTTACTGTAGTTCAATTTTACCACTGGAGATACTCCATTTCTAAAAATTCTTTTCTTCTTTCTATTTCTTTCATTTCTATTACTGTTTCTTTTCCGTCTTGATAATTCATCTCATTACTTGAAGACTCTTATATTCATCTAAATCTTCAAGTCATTAAATCAAGATCATCTTAGTTAATATCACTTCTAATATCTGGTATTTATTTTATTTCATTTTATTAAAAACTCTGCTTATTAATTTTTTTTTTACTCACAACCTTGTTTTCTTCACATCTTCAGTCACACTTTCAATCTTTACTAAATCTTAGCCTAAGACATCTTATCAACTCATTCTTTGTTCTTTTAGGTAATCTTTATTTTTGTCTATTTTTATCTTGTTTATTTTTATCTCTAAATTGTTGTTGCTCATTTGAAATATCATTTTAGTTGGATAATTTCATCAATGAGGATAATTATTACATAAATAAGCTACAAATTTCTGTTTTACTTGCAGCAAGCTCTCAATCAAGTATTCAGAGGGGGGGATATTCCAGGCAAGAGAGTGTGGGAAGAAATTATGTTGATAGATTGTGTCAAAATAGAAATATATTTTAATTTATAAAATATTTAAAATAAATAAATTTTAAAATAATTAATTAAATAATAATAATTAAATAATAATAATTAAATAATAATAATTAAATAATAATAATTAAATAATAATAATTAAATAATAATAATTAAATAATAATAATTAAATAATAATAATTAAATAATAATAATTAAATAATAATAATTAAATAATAATAATTAAATAATAATAATTAAATAATAATAATTAAATAATAATCAATTAATTAAATAATAAATAAATAAAAATTAATAAATTGAATTGCTTGTGACAATCTGTCAGACGCTGAGATGCCAGGGACTGAATACCCTTTAGCTACACACGCTGCAAGGTGTGGAAAAATAGTTATACAGCTATTTCTTCCAAGGTTTGGTAGTTGAATAATTATATATTTGTATATAATTTCCAACAGAGGGGCCAGTATAACTGGTGTTGTTGATCCCTCTGAGGAAATAAGGGCCAGAGCGCACTTTGGGGTGTTCTTAACCCTTTTAAGTTGGTATACAACTTGTCTTTGGGGCCTGATTGTGATCAGGGGTGTTTATACCCAATCTACCACAAAGTAAGAGCCTGGAGCAGATTCACTGGTCCATGGCGTTGCATAAAAAGGGTACAGAGTCCATAAGAGCGCAGTTGGAGTTCTGAAGGGGATCCAAGGGCGCAGTTGAAGGTTTTAGAGGCACAGTTGGAGTTCTGAAGGGGATCCAATTGGCCTGGGATGATCAAGGAATTAATGCTAAGAATTTACTAATACTACAATTTTGGTATGTACATAAACTATTTTAGCTGGGTAAGTAAGATGATGGGAGATGAATAGGACGAAATGAGAGCTCTCTTTATATTATTTCAAGTCCTCTTGGGGCGCTCTAGGGGTATGTAAGTGTCCCACAGAATTCATACTGCATTATGCAGGTAATTGACAAGTTCTGTGGGCAATGTGAATTTGAAATGAACCAAGTTATGCTGTAGCCTGATTTATCCTTAGAAACATGTCTTCCAAGGTTTTTTTCTATAGTTTTTAATTATTTTATTGAATTGATTTGACAGAGTTATGAATTATTGAACTACTTTTCTCTTTATATTATTTCAAGTCCTCTTGGGGCGCTCTAGGGGTATGTAAGTGTCCCACAGAATTCATACTGCATTATGCAGGTAATTGACAAGTTCTGTGGGCAATGTGAATTTGAAATGAACCAAGTTATGCTGTAGCCTGATTTATCCTTAGAAACATGTCTTCCAAGGTTTTTTTCTATAGTTTTTCATTATTTTATTGAATTGATTTGACAGAGTTATGAATTATTGAACTACTTTTAAATCAGCAATACAATTATTATTTGAAAATTATAATTCCATTGAATTTCTTATTTCCAATAGCTTTCTATATTTTTCATCGAGGGTATTGATGTTTTATTTCAAAGGAAAAATACTTAATTCCTTGGGGAAAGACGTTCGCATGAGACTTCTGAATTTAGAAATAGTGTGAGAGCCATATTTTGATGGTAATACTCACGTAGTCAAACAAAACAGTTTTGGCCCATTCGGGCCCGCGGGATTTTTCAAGTAGATTATGTAATCCAGTTTTAAACTCTTGTCACCTGTGTCAATAATTTCTTATGTAATCTTCCTTGTCAATTGAAAGTATTGCAAATATGTACTTAACTCCTAAACTATACACAACACCCTATTTTTATGCATAAATATTTTCTAGTACATATACATAGACATAAATGGCATAAAATATCAGGGGGCTTGTAGGGGTTTCCTTCTTATTTTCTTTCATTAATTAAAATAAAATAGAAGAAGATATTTTTTGCCCATACTTCTGCTGAGTGACTGGGTTTATTTTTTCTCAAGCATTTCAAATATGCAGCAATAATTCACCTTTTCTATCTATAAAATGTGCTAATTTTAACTTATTGAATATTTTATAATATAAATCTTTTTATTATATATTCATTTTTATTTATAGTATTTTTTGTTTACATAAGTTGGCTTGCTCAACATTGTAGCAAGCTGACACAATCAGTACCACAGCAATCCATTATTGATAAATAAAATAAATATTAAAAATAAGTAATATTCTTATTATTGTTGTGATTTTCATTATGTCATCTTGAATGACGCAATGATTCAATTTTATAATCAAAGCAAATACTGATCATTTGCTGTTTGATCATTTTTAGGAAAACAATGAAAATAATGATCGTTCATTTTTTTATTAAAAGAAAAAATTCAGATAGAAAGAAAACATTAAGAATTTTTAATAATAAAGTATATATAAAATCAAATCAGAAATATTGTAATTGATTAAAAAAATAAAGATCAACTAACAAAAACATAAGACAAATTAAATTAAAATTAATCAACAATCAATAAAAAATTAACATTAAAAATAAAATAAAATAAAATAAATAATATTATTATTATAAACATTAAAAATAAAATTCACTAGAATCTTTTTATATTAATAAAAATATGATTAAATATAACTATTAAAATTAAAATTACAATTATAAATCAATAATAAAATTTTTATTTATATTATTATTATTTACTCTATTATTTTTCATTATTGTTATTATTAAATATTATCAAAATATTTTATCAGTTCCATTTAGAATCAATATAATTGAAATTATTCATATTTATAAAATATATATTTTTCTTATCAAGAATAATTATTTAATTATTATAGCTTTCACTGCCAGTATGATTGTATCAGATTCCTAAAACTGGTGTTACGTCAGTTGGGAAAATCTGATATTATATCAGACAAAACTGGCATTGTATCTGCCTGAAATGACATTGGATCTACCTAACATGATATTAAATCTAAAAAAACAGACATTTCATCTACTCAACCTATTTAATATCAACACTTGTGATTTTATATCACCTTTTTATTTCTGATGCAACTTTTTGGGCCATGAACATAATGTCAGATTGAAAAATCTGATATAAATTCAGTTATGTTGATATTAAATAGGTTGAGTTGATACAATATACTCTATGATAGATATAATATCATTTTTGGTAGATCTAATATCAGCTCTAGTAGATACAATACTGTTTCTGCCTGATATAATATCACAGTTTTTTGTCTGATTTAATGTCAGATTTGGGAATCTGATACAATCATCCTTGAAGTGTTTGGCAATACAAATTTTCCCTTTAGTTCTGATAATTAAAAGATTGATGGGGATTCTGATGCCACAAGAAAGCTCCAATGTTTGGTGAATTTATTCCATTCTTCCTCAGATTTGAAATCTTTTCTGCACTTCTGTAAAATATTTTTCATTATGTGCCATCTACAGAGAAGGTGTTGAGTCTCAGGATAAATATCTTTGATTGAATCAATAAGTGCTTTTTCTTTGTCTGTAATGATAACTTTTGGTTGCTGATTATTAATAAGAGAAAGAAGTTGCTCAAGGAACTAATAGTAATCATCAACTTTTTCACCAGAAAGAAAACAAAAGCCAACAGAAAAAGATTTATTGTAGTTATTAATTCCAGAAATATGCATCAATGGCATTCTAAACTTGTTTTTCTTGTAGGTGCAATCAATAAGAAAGGTGGTTGGGAATTCAAGAGCTAATTTGATGGATTCAGGGTGGGAAATCCAGAGGGAATAAATATGGCCATCTTTGTTTTGAATGGAGTAGTGGAAATTGAAATTACAAAGTTCATGAATAAGAGCTTCAATGGGGGTTCTACCAGCTAAATCTCATTTTTTTAATTCTTTTCTTTGATTGTATATGTTTTGGAGTGAAATGTGGGAGGGGGCTTGTGAATCTTGTAGTATGATATTTTTAATGTTTAAAGTTTTTAATCCAGCATGAGTCATTTTTTTAATTACATCCTTTTGATCTGCAGAAATGCGGCAATGGACAGGGTGTTGAGCTTCTTTGATGGAGGGAGGATGATTGTGGTTGGCAGATATAATCTTAACCTGCCAAGCACCTTGCTTTTTATAGAAGTTCACAGATAGTTTAAAAGGACATTCTATTTTCCGACTGTTTCCTCATTTCCCTTCTGAATTTTCCCCTCTATAAATGCCTGAACTATTTCAGTGGTAGATATGACATAGTTTTTTGTTGTCTGAATTTTTAATGGTCAAAGCAAACACATGGTCTTTAGCCCAGTTTTGAATGGCATCAAACAAATTGTGTCTATCTTTGTATTGGAGCTCAGGAGGGGGAGGTATGTATGATATTTCTTTTTTATTATATTTAAGAATTGTGTCCACATTTTCCCCAGGTGGGGGATGAACAGGTGAAGGGAGAGGTGCAACAGATTCAGTTTGAGACATATTTAAACTATGCATTGCAAAGATTTAAAATGGAAAAAAAGAGTTAAAAAAAGGAATAGAGGAGAAAGATGATGCAGAAATATGGGGGGGGTATGATAGTTTGATTGGATAAGTAAAAAAGGGAGGGAAAAAAAAAAGGTCAGAATGGTTTGAAATTTTATTTTCAAGAAGCTCAAGGTGAGAACACTCTACCGTTTTTTTTTGTAGCAGTAGGCTAGTAAGAATTGTGTGTTTATTAGTGGTTCCAAGTGAGGATGTGATATCTTTGAGAGAAATGTAAAAAAAAAAAAAAATGCTGGAGTCAATAAAAAATCTCCCAAAGATATTAGAATTTTTTAAGAGCATGAAGGATGAATATTCTTACCTTTTTTTTGAGTTTTTGTGTCAGTGTGACTGTTTAAATTGATTACCAACTTGTTTGCAAGCCACTTCAGAGTTATTGGTTGTTTGGAAGCAAAGAAAAAAAC
>JNCO01006770.1:0-12719 GCA_000785685.1 Uromyces viciae-fabae | reverse complement strand
CTTTTGTACATATAGATTTCTTTGCATGTAATCCAAGGGAGGCTAGGGCGGAGTGGGAAGTTTTGCGTGAAGATGATAATCAGATATAATGAAGATAGCTATTCACTCGTTCCGACACACCACAAGCTAGGAACACAAGGGAGTTACTTATAGCAAGAGCGTTGTGTCGCCGGTTGGCCACAAAGGAAATCATGTAACAAATGACCGTTGCAAACTGTATATGAAATGGAATCATACCATTCATCAGCAATACAGAAGCGGGAGAAAGCAAAGTGAACAGATAGCAAAAAAAAGAACTGAACACACGACATCGATTGAGATGGCTATGATTAGTATTATCCTCAGATTCAGAGTCACCGGATGAATCATTGGATTGGCTGTCAGATTGGTCATTGTCCATGTCTTGCACGAGCTTGAACATGAGGAGTTGATATAGAAATGGCATATTTTCTTGCGTCATTTCCTGAAATCGTGACAACTTCGCTTTGGTTTCAAAAAAGGAAGGGTGGATTTTGTTGGAGTTGTGATATGAGCCTTCAGGGAATTCACCACAGGGAGGTTGCTCGGTTATGATACAAAATTTGGCCTGGCAAGTTTGGGGTACAGCATTTAGCTATAAATCATTGAGGATGAGGGATGAGGAAAGAAATAGGTGCAAGATCGGAGTACTTACCTCACTGAGAATGTATGCCTTCAAATCAGAACGGCCTGTGGGATTAGCACACACCACATCCTGTATTGCATTGATGATTTGAAACATGGACATCCTGCCTCTTGGGGCCCCCCACAACCTTCGATGATTTTTAATCTCCAGATTTGATTGTTGCAAAAACGCCAGAATAAACCTCTTTGGGTTGAGATGGAGCTCATCCATGAGGTGACATACACGAAGAATTTTTTCTGATTCAGAACAACGGGTTTGAGATGAGTGGCCAAATGATTCGTCCCCTTCATTGGGGTGGATCATGATATCGGGGTCCAGCGATTCTTCCATTTTTCGCTATACTAGTAAGTTAAATGAAAAAAAAGACTCAATATTAAAAAAGTGGAACATACATAAAAAAAAAACTACAGATAAAAAGGAAAATAGCAAAAAAAACTAACTTTCTCCGATGAATAGGTCCTACTGGAAAATACAAGAACGGAAGTGATGAACTTATATGTTTCATAAACAGGGCTATCTGTACTGTAACTTACCGAGGTGGGTTGATTTCTGTTGATGTATGTGAATATGGATATGAATTGTGACATATTTTGTGGGGATATCAACATATTGGCAGGTATTGACATCGATGGATATGGCTATGTATTTGTGGCGCATCCCAAATATTGACCATTGTATGTTTGGGAGGTGGAAACTAATGGAATATGATATGATACAGTTGATGTGTTGTGTGGACGGAAAGACAAGATTTCTGGCTTTAAAATGGTCTACTCATAATCTTAATGGGAGGTGTATGAGCAGAGTTATGAGGTGTTGAAAAAACATCCCAGCCAAACTGGGTTTGGGCAATTTCCAAGTGCCTACTAAACTTCAGCCTTAGGCGCAAGTCCCTCCTGCGGAGGGCCCCTGTGGGGCGTCAAAACCAGCCAAAGCAGGCCGAGGACTGACTAAGTTAGCTCCAAGCTACCATCCAGTTCATTTTTTTTTTCATCCTCATCTCCCTTCCCCCATTTCAAATGCCTAGAACATCTCAGTGAGCGGAATCAATTTGAAACATGCATAGACTTATCTGATTCCATTTCAATCAAGCTTTTATTGCGGCCAGATACAACAACAGAGAAGAACCATCTTCCAGTGATGACAGCAAAATGGATGAACTAGTCCTGGCTCTCATTGGAATCAAGAAATGTAGATATCTAGCTGAAAGACACCAACTCAAACGAGCTCCTGAGATTATCAAATATCTCTTTTGTCTTGATACTGGCCAATTCAAACAGGAATTCAGGATGTCCCAAGATTCCTTCCATCAGCTACTGAATCTCATTCAAGATCACCTGATATTTCAAAATAACTCAAATGTTCCACAGCAACCAGTGCAAGATCAACTGATGGTGACATTAAGAAGAATGGGAATTTCTGGAAATGGTTGTTCAATTGGGGTCCTTGCATGGTTTTTTAGGATATTGGAGGGTGCAGTTATTCTTTACTGCTCCCGTGTAGTTGAAGCAATTCTGGCGCTAGAAAGGTGATTAATCTTACACCAACCAACTCTCATTGATCCATCACACTGATTTTGATTTAATTTGAAAGTACCTATGTATCTTGGCCTAATCATGCAGCCTGAGATCAAATTGCAGCCAATATAGCTCAGTCAGCCGGATTTAAACAATGTATGGGTTTCATTTCTTCTTCCATTGGACAAGAAGCCTTCAATTGATCCTCAAGATTATTATTCACAAAAAGGATCCTACGGCTTGGCTACTTTGATTGTTTGTGATTCTGAAAAGAGGATCATCTACTTCCTTACAGGATGGCCCAGCTGCATTCATGATACACAACTTGGGGAAAATTGTGAACTTAATCAAAAGAAGGCCTAATTTTTTTCTCAAGGCCAGTATCTGATAGCAGACCCTGGCTTCCCAACCAAGACCATCCTTTTACCAGCTTTCAAGAAACCACCACACAGCCTGATTCCTTGCTTAAAAAAAAAATTCAACCAGCATCTGGCCTCTCTCTGAGTGTGAAACGAGCATTGTATCAGAATTCTCAAGGGTCAATTTCAATCTCTGCAAGGACTCAGGATGGAACTTGCAGGTGAAGAATCCAAGGGTCCCACAGTGGATAAGCAAATGTGTGATCCTCCTCAATTCCCTACTCAAAGATGAAACACCAGACATTGATCATGATTCCATCAATCCAATGGCTCTTTTGGAGAGTGATGATCAACCACATTGAGGCATCAATAGCCCTGGGAGTGAGCTTTCAGAGGAGGTCTTCCAGGAGGTTTTGACCTACCTGGAATTTGTTGAGTTACCCGTATGCATAACTCATATGCTTATAGATATGTATGCTTCTACTAGTATATCTTTGTGTTCTACCGGTTTCTCTTTTCCTTTTTCACTTACTGAAATATTAACTATATTACTCTCTTGGCAACTTTACATCCGTGAGTATCGACACATGTCTTTGTTGCAGTCACCTGGTTCCCCTCGACAGGTTATGAGACCCTTTTGTCTCGCTCATACACTCATCTTCTTCTTTTCGTCTATCGTTTTCTGTGTCCAAATCAAAATCCATCACGTTCGCTTCACTAGTCTTTTGCTCGAGGATGTTCTAAGCATGAAAGGCACTCTTGATATTGTCAAAGGAACAGTTATTTGTCCCAGAGACAATGCTAAGCTTGATCAGTCTGTCCAACGTAAAAACGAATACACCAAAGGCTGCTTCACTAGTCTTTTGCTCGAGGATGTTCTAAGCATGAAAGGCACTCTTGATATTGTCAAAGGAACAGTTATTTGTCCCAGAGACAATCCTAAGCTTGATCAGTCTGTCCAACGTCAAAACGAATACACCAAAGGCTACAACCCGAAGGAAATTGCAGCCGATTGGGATTCCTTGTCTGATCTTGCTTGTGCGACGATCAAACTGACTCTCTGCACTCCTCTATCTCAACGATATTGAAATGTGAAGCCGGCATCTAGATTATTCTCTACCATTGTAAACGCTTACGAGAGAAATACTAGGGCTCGCCACATTCATCTGCAAGATGCTTTCTGGAATGCTAGGCATGATCCACATCAACCTATCTCTCTTTGGATAGGTCGCTGCCGAGTAGCTGCGGATGAATTAGTCACTTCCAAGCAGCTTACTACTGATCAACAAGTCGCCGATTGGTTAATTGGGGGACTGGATAAATCATGGTCTGCGGTTAGAGATATGGTAGTCTATTCTTCGAACGAACTCTCTCTTGATGATACCATTGCTGCTTTGGAAGCACACGAAGTCAGTCTCAACAGTGGTGAATATCCAAATCTAGTCAACGCTTCTGCCGCCCACACCAAACGAATCAGTTGTTCCAACTGTGGCCGTTCTGGACATCGCTCCTCTGAATGTCGCAAACCTAAAGGCCATTTTAAATCAAAAGCAGGTGCTGCACAGGCGGTCAAACTTGGGGGACTCAATTCCAATTCTTATGACGATGAAAATAATGTGGATGTAATCTATGAGTAGCTGCACAGCTTTTTGTGGTCATTTTTTTTCTCAGTACGCTGGAGTCTCCTCAGCCTACTACATGGGTTTATTTTTTTTTCCTCTCTCTGATAGTGATTAAAATCTACCTTTTTTTTTTCCTTTCTTTTCTAAATATTTTTTTTTCTTCAAAGATTATTTTACTATAGTCTTTTTACTTTACACTAGTTCTCAGCAAGGGGGGGTGTTGAGTTACCCGTATGCATAACTCATATGCTTATAGATATGTATGCTTCTACTAGTATATCTTTGTGTTCTACCGGTTTCTCTTTTCCTTTTTCACTTACTGAAATATTAACTATATTACTCTCTTGGCAACTTTACATCCGTGAGTATTGACACACGTCTTTGTCGCAGTCACCTGGTTCCCCTCAACAGAATTGTCCTGATATCTCCCACTTTTCTTTTTATTTCTGTTTCTCCCTTAATTGTCTTTTTTTTCTTTTTTGCTCTTTTTTATTTAGTTTTTGATTCTCTATTCTTGGAAGCAACTAAACCAAAATTTTAAATACTTGGAAAAATTTCTTATATCTTTTTTTGTCTTATGTTTCTCTCTTGCTCAAAAAGAAATTTCAAGTCAACATTTTTTTTTTCCAAATGTAAATTCCAAAGAAAATCAAGTGCAAATTTCAAAGAAAAATCAGAATAAATGGAGCAATTAGAGACAAAAATCAATTCTTAAGAAAAGGAGATAAAGAAAGAGCAATAATGAGAAAGAAGATAAAGGGACAAAAAAAAAAAACATAAGCAAGACAAAAAAAAAAGAGAAAGAGAAAGAAAGCTAGAAGAGAGAAAAAAAAAATAACATAAGTGTCAAAAACAAACAAACTAGGAGCTATCTTCATCGCTTTCTGAAGAGGAGGTGGAGGGATCAAGAAGTAAGTTTAGATGACAAGGAAGCTCCTCATCAACCAATTTTTTTATTTCTTTGTAGGGTAGGCCATTTTCACAGAGCTCTTTCATGAGGCTCACTTTTGCCTTTGTTTCTGCTGCTCGTTTCTTGGTCATCTCAGCCTGTCTTTTTGCTGTCATTGATTGTATGTAGAAATCTTCTGGGTTTTTTTTTGTTCTTTCCCATTCCATTCCAATGTTTTGTTGATTGTTTTTTGTTTGTTGCTTTGAGTTTTTCTAGAGGAAGAAATGGTTGTGTTGGTAGCAGCTGGAGTAAGGGTTTGATTGGCTTCCACATCTGACGGTGTTGGTGTTGGATCTCTACCACTTCCGGGAAGACTTGGTGGATCTTCTGAATTCCAAGTATTGCCTGAAACAGATGATCACGTGTAGAGTGGCTCAACCACTGACCTTGATCCCATGATGGGATCAAGGATATCTCAGTATTGACAGAGGAAGTGGACCTGATCTGAGAAAGGAGTCAATTAGCAAAGCTGATGGATAGAAAAATAGAAAAAAAAATTATTTACCTTCAACTGTCTTCACCCTATTTTCTGCATCAGCTTTCAAGATTCCAGCCCCGGTGTTCCTCTTCCCATAGCAAGCTGAGTTATAAGATGACTGAAGATCATTGATCTTCGGGGTTATTCCTGAAAAAAGAGAACAAGTGTTACCAGCGTTCACATCTTTGAAGCTGAAAAAAAATCATTTCACATCTTCATGGGTGATGCCATTCTCAAGCATCACCTGGAGAATCTCTGAGCACAGAGACTTCTTGGTCTTTCCTTTTCAAACATCACCCCTCCATTGTTGATATATAAAGGTTCTGAATTCAAAAGATGCTTTTGATAGAACCAGAGGTGCTTAGTACACGAGTTTTGACTAATACAAGCGAGTAGTAATATAGCACACCTTTTGATAGAACCAGAGGTGCTTAGTACATGAGTTTTGACTAATACAAGCGAGTAGTAATATAGCACACCTGATAATGCAAAGCAGACATGAAGGTGTCAAGTTTAAATGTTATAAATTGAATTAAACAAAAAAAAATACTGAGGAGAGCTGAGAAATGACAAAGACCTTTTGATAGAACCAGAGGTGCTTAGTACACAAGTTTTGACTAATACAAGTGAGTAGTAATATAGCACACCTGATAGTGATATGAAAAGAAAAGAATGAATCAACCAAGTGTAAGACTTTTAGAAGAAAAGAACAATTGAATGAGCAGACCTGATAATGTGAAGCAGACGTGAAGGTGTTAAGTTTAAATGTTATAAATTGAATGGAACTATTACAACGGAAGTACATGTGAGTGAAATATTAGTGAATTAGGTTTCAGAACCTGAACCTAGAATATCACTGCTGCGCAGCTGCTAGGTCTAATATTGAGTTTTCTTGACGTCTTAATATGATAGTTTGAATCCATTGTGAGCCATTCCAAAACAATATCCATGCTGCTAATTTTGCCATTGACTCCATCATGGTCCCAGGGAACGGCTTTCTTTTTGATTGCTTTCTTTGATTTAGGGGCCAGGGTGGTGGTGGTGGTGGAGGATGGGGATGCCATTTTTGTGAGTAGTTTATGGTGAGTTTAAGCAAGTTGAGGATGACTTGGCTTATATGGCAAGGCAATATCCACCGATTTTTGGCCAGAGCGGCTTTCTGGGAGGGCAAGCAAGCCTCCCCGCAAAATTTCACTTGGCATGTCACCTTGAGTGCCCGACCTGCCAACTTTGAAACCCCTTAATATTGAAAATTTTCAAAACAACAACACAGATTTAAATTTTAAGAATCAACCAAATGACTCAAACACTGAACTGAATTGCCCCAGCACTGATTCACTGATGAGCATTTATAATAAACCAGAAAATGGTTACTTCATCTCATTCGAAGATCACTCCAAATTAATCACAACAATAAGGGGTTTCAGAGCAACCTGTGTGTAACCCGCCAAAACACAAAGTTACTCTGAGTACCCAATTACACACAACCCAGCGGCCTGCACATCTTCACCTCATATTTCCTATTTTTTATTTTCTCTCTTCTTCCACTACCATGACTCACATCTCAACAAAAGCATTACTCAAAAGAAGCATCAACAAGATCCTCTGATACCACCTTCTCCTCTCTTGGAAGGAAGAATAAAGGATGAATACAAAACTTAAATCAAAGCCTTGATCATCCCAGCTCATTGGCAATCAAGAATAACCAATACCTACACCCTTGCAAAAGTGTATTACAAGCTCCTGATATCAACCAATTCCTACTCATTCTAGACTCCAATTGATTCCAACAAGAATTTTTAATTCCAGAAGTTTTCCACAAAATCCTAGCCAAAATCAGCAACCATCCTGTATTTTATAACAATTCCAATGTACCGCAAATACCACCTTGTAAACAGCTTCTGGTAACCATTAAGAATTTAGGAACCTTTGGGGATACGGATTCAGTAGGAATGTTAGCTTTTTTTTTGTAATTATGAAAGGGACAGTGATACTTTATTGTACAAGGTTCATTGAAGCTATTCTTTCTCTTGAAAGGTACATATCTCATTTTTTATCTTGGACTTTCTTTTTCTTTTTTTTTTTTTGCATGCTAACAATGTTTTGTTATGAGATTATCATAGTGCCTATGTTTCATGGCCAGATGCTCATTCATGCAAAAACATCTCAAACCAAATATCTGAATTGACTGCCTTCCAATCATGTGTTGGTTTCATAGACTGCACAATCATACCTTTAGATAAGAGACCCAAGATAGACCCTTAAGATCATTACTCAAGAAAATGTTTTTACAGGATAGCAATGCTCATTGTCTGTGATGAAGAAAAAAAATTACTTATTCCTATACTGATTGGCCTGGCTGTTCTCATGATGCCAGATTATGGGAAAATTGTGAATGGAATCAAAAACGCTATGATCTTTTCTCTAGGGAGAATATTTTATTGTGGATTAGGGATTCCCTACTGAAATCAAATTCATCCTGGCTTACAAGAGAACTCCCCACATTGCACTTCCCAGAGATAAAAAATTGTTCAATCAGTGTTGAAGTTCTTTACTGGTATGTCACAAACACTGTATAGTGATTCTTAAGGGTAGGTTTCAAAGCTTGAATGGATTAATGTTGGATTTTATTAATCAAGAGAGTATGCTCAATTTAAACAAAAGGATTAGTGCATGTGTGGTGCTGCACAATTTTCTTTTAAACAATCAAACAGCAGTCTATGAAGAAGAAGGAGACAAATATGAGGATGATGAACCAGAAAGACTATATTTCCGCTTAGATGTATTTGATCATCAAGAACTGTTTCAAAGTTATGTTGTTCCTTTTGGATAACAGAAGTGTTCTTGAAGAGTTGATTGATTGATATTAAAGGTTGGTTTAATTCAGGAGTGAACAGGACATTTTCAAGCTTGATTAGTGCGCTGAAAGAGTCTTTCATGTATGATACCCCCATTTCAGAAGCATTAATTTGGTGAGTTTGATTTCCTGTATTAATTTGAATATTAACATTCTTTGATTTAATAAAATATTTAACGTTGTTGACCATCTGATGCAAGGCTCCTGAGTCTAATATAGTTAATTTAGGCTCCTCGTTTCCATCAATAATGCAAGCCAAGACCTCCTCATATTCAGAATCATTGTTGAAAGAAAGATATTTTCTTCTCCCTTGTCTTTAGGTTTTGCAGCTAGTTTTTCTTTGTCAAATAATTTTAAACATTTCCATTCTGGATGGTAAGCTTTTGGATTATGCTTTCCAGGGGAGCAAGAATATCAATTTTTTGCCTCAACAAGATTCAGATTTATGTGCATCAGCTTCAACTTTAGGAGTTATAAAAGGTTCACTTGGCTCCTCCCTGATTAGCTTCATGTAGACCAATTCTTGAAGCTTTTGAAGGGTTTTTCTTGGAAAGAAAATGATTGTTTCATTCATAATAATATTATCTACTATGTTCCATAATTCCTTAGATAATTTTGCCAAAATAGATATAGAAATAATATTTTCTGGAATGCCAAGTTGAACCATAGCGAATTCATTAATCATTTTTTGACAGATTTCAATGTATTCTTTAAGATTACCACCATAATGAAGACACATGAACTTGAGCCAGAAACAAGCCTTATTGTTTACAGATTTGAAAGAATATTGTTCAGCGATCACACTCCAATTGGCTGCAGGTTTGTCCTGGTTTTCTATAGTGACAAGAGAATCGTAAGTGCTGTTGCTTAAATGACTAATAAGAATATTTGCCACCTGATTTCTCTTCTTCTCAGTTGGTGTAACTGTTTCTCCAGAACATATTTTCCAGAGATCTTTGCTTCTGAAGTGGGCTCTCATTCTACTGGACCACAACAGATAATTAAGATTGTCTAATTTTGGAATGATTGTTTTGGAAGAAAGCTTTTCCTTGGAGTCCAACATTGTGAGCTAATTTCTTCTCTTTTCAATTGAGCAACCATACTGATAATGTGACAATTTGATAGTCTTGAAAAGAGAATTTCATTTCAGTAAAATAAAAGAATAAAATAATGAAATGAAAAGATAACAAAATAATGAAAAGAAGAATAGAAATAGAAAATTGATTAGAAGGTAAAGAATTGGTTATTACCTTGAAAAGAACAGAAACACACTGGGGAGAAGGAAATAAAATAGAAGAAGAGAATAAAGGAGAATAAAGCTACAGGCAGACACTGAAGTGGAAGAAAATAATTAGGCCTATCATGATAAGAAATGAGAGATAAAAGAAATAAAATAAAGATTAATATAAACCTTGAGTCTTGATCCTGAGACAAATTAACTTGGTACTTGAACTTGAATAAATAATTGAAGGATTTTTCTATGACTGAGTTGGTGAGGAAGAATTAAACTAGAGTACCGGATGCGCAAGATATTGACATCATACTCTAGATTTGGAGTATAGACGCCCTAAATATTAACAGAAAGTTTATAGTTGATGAGCAAAGGAATGATTAAGGTTACTTTACTAGTTTTACTCTCTCTGAAGATATTGAAGAGTTGACTTGTGAGGTATTTCTATGTCCTTTGTGGCTAAATTTTAGTTACTAGGACTATGAATGTCCACAAGATTTTACTGTGATATTTTTATCACAAACAACCTGTTTACTTATTAGTAAAAATGACCTTATAGGTTGAATACAGCTAATAATAAGAAGGATATACCTTTTATTATAGTGTCTACTGTGGTAGTACAACTTATAGTTGTATTCAATGGCACAGGAATAATTTATAAAATTGATAAAGATAATTGGGGGGAGGCTTAAGGTAAGCTGCTCTGTCCAGAGAATGGAGTCCTCCTCAATTATCTTCTTAAAGATTATATATATACAGATATAAGGGGGAATTGCTTTATTTATCTGTATATGTATATCTAGTAAAGCCTATAGCTGGTTCAGGAAATATAAAGTGAAGGGATCTTGACTTTTGGTCAAAAGACACTAATTAACTTACTTTTACTTCGTGGTATGTGGTTGATTTGGCTTATTGTATGATTGAATGAATCAAAAAAGGGGGGGAAAGGGCAAGGTATTTATAGTAAAATCCTTCCTCTGGGGCGCTCTTAATTCCTTCCTTTTGCCTATGGGAAAAAAATAAAAGATCTCATTCCTGTCATAGAATTATAAGTGAATATTATTCCCTCTTATTCTTTATTACATATTTATAGCAACTTGTAATAAAGAATAATGATATTTTCACGTATTCTATTTTAATTTTTTAGGCATTTCTCATGGTCTTAAATTTAAATAAATATTTTAATTCATTTTATTTGAATTATGTTATAGAATTCTGGAACTTTTCTGTGTGAAGAAGATGTCATCATTTCTTCATAATTTCTTTTGAATTGTCCTGGGAATAATTATGTGTAATAATATTCCCATGGTTTTAAATTTTTTAATTTGTTACAATGTCAAAGAAATTTCTCTAAGTAGGTGTGTGTACCTACTGTTTAAAAATTTCAACAGGCTATAAATTCTCAACTAGAGTAGCTACGTCAATTCTGACAGAATTCCATGTATGTACTAACACTGGAGTATGTGTTAATCATACTCTAACCGCCTACATGTAAGTCATAATTATTTTTTGCTTTGTGTAATAATCATTACTGTGGGCTTATTACATCAAGAAGGGTTTAGAATTCATGGGTGCCTCCGCAGAGTAACCTAGGGTAGCTTTTGATGAGGATTCAGGAAATGTAATAATGTTTCATGAATTCCTTATAGTAAAAAAGATATTCAATATTTCTGATGTTAATATTTAATTTTTTATTATTTGTAGGTTGTTTTTGGATAAGTATTTTATCTCACAACCTGACTTGACTCTTGAAGGATGTTTCAATGGATTAAACAAATAAAAATGAAAAATAGGGAAAATACAAGTAGCAAAAGTAAAAGGAAAAATTATTGGGGAAAGAAGCTCCTTCTAATGTTAATGTAAATTCTTCTTTTAATGAAAATACTTCTTCTTTTAATGAAAGTAATTCTTATTTTGATGAAAATAACTCATATTTTAATTCTTTGCAGATAATGAGCTTGAATGGCTGCAACAAATCAGAAACCACTCCTGGTATTCTAAATACATAAAATGATGCCAAAATTGTTTTTCTTCAAGAACCTGGCCTCAATAATTTCTCTTATCAATTTCATCATCATCAAAACTGGAATTCTTTTCTTGATTGCAACCACACCACTCTTGACTTTAATTCTAGACACAGAACTGATGCTCTTTTCAATAAAATCATTCCTTCAAAAAATATTCATCCACTTCCTTGTGGATCTCAATGTCAAACAATTGATGCACAAAAGAGAAGAAAGACAAATCAAAAATTAATCACTGAAATAAGTGAGTCAAAATCTATAAAAATTTATTTAAAATAATAAATAAAACTTGAAGAAATTAAAATAAAAACTAAAAAAACCATTAAAAATAAAATTGTTACAGGAAATGAAAATAGCTATCAAAGCAATCAATGGTTAACAAAAGAATAAAAAATGTTTTAAAATAATTTTGTGAGTTTTTATAAAAAACTCAAAATAATTTTAATAAAATCAAAAATTGTGAAAAAGAGAAATAAATAATGAAGTAAAAACAATAAAATAAAATAAAGTTAAAGGGATAAGGTTAAATTGAAAATAAAATTCATGAAAAATAAACTGAATTTGATTTTTGATTTTCTGATATAGGATTGATTTTAGGATTAAATCAATGAAAGAAGAATAAGAAAAATCAAATGATGTCACAATGGAAGAACTTTCTGGACAATTCCAGAATGATTTCTTTTTTTTGTCTTTTTGAAATTAACAAGAATAAAAATTATATGTTATTAAAAATTTAATTAGAAAAATTATCCTTTTATAAAGAAGTTTCTAAAATAAAAATTATTAAAATTATAGTAGATCAATCAATAAAGTCATTAAATTAAAGGAAATAAAAACAAAAGGGGAGCGCTAAATCCACGATAGTCTATCATATAGACTATCGTGTACGATATCGGGGCCCCCCAAATTGTCATATACGGCATCGGGGACCCCCCGCTTTCTCATTGTATACGACATTTTAGAGTGTCGTATACAATAAGATGGGGGGTCCCCGATGTCGTATACAATATTTTGGGGGGCC